>PVIY010027442.1:0-34221 GCA_004026745.1 Myrmecophaga tridactyla | reverse complement strand
TTTTTGAGGAGGTAGCTTGTGAGAGGTATAGAAACAAGGGTTCCATAGATTTCATCTCATTTAATCCTCACAAAAGAGGTTTTCATTATTCCCATTTTATAGGTGAAACCGCAGCCATGAATCATTCACTATTTCCTTGACCTACCTATCTCCTGCTCAAGTTACTCTGTTAAACAACTGAAATCCCCTCATCCCCCTGAAAGTTTCTCTTCTAGAACTCGTCCTCCTGGACAGAATACCCAATATTTCAGAATTGACTTCTGGTAGGTAATTAATTACAGAAACCTTTATTTTTAAAAATCTCATGTCCAGATATGCCTTTTTTTTTTCTCAGCATGCTTTATGGTGGGGGTCAAATCTCATTCTTTTACCATGTGAGTGTCCTGTTATTGCAGCACCATTTGTTGAATTTCTGTTTATTTTTTCTTTGTTTGTTTGCTTGTTTGTCTGTTTTTTGGTAAGTGCGTGGATCAGGAATCAAACCTGGGTCTCCTGCATGTCAGATGAGAAATCTACCACTGAGCTATCCTTGCACCCTCCCCCAGATGCACCTTTTTAAATGTTAAACAAATTCACTCCTCAATCTGCAAAGAATTTCAAATTTTTTTCCACAATCCAGTCCATACAGTTGATTGAGACTGTTGAATATCTCAAGCAAAGAACACCACCCACAATACCTCAAAAGCCCAAATCTGAAACTACCTGACCCAACTCCAGAAACATAGTCTTCCATTCACTGTTCAGATCTCCTTTAATGGCCTCACCAGCCCCTCACTTACCCAGGTTTAATTTTTCAGAAGCAGCTACAGTCTTTCCAATTTTTCATCTCTACTGCCTTTCCTTGCATGCACAATTTCAGTTTCATTCCCGCCATTCTTTATAGCTGTCTTCCCCATTACTATCTTACTACTCATTTGCCTGAGATATTGCTGTAGCTTCCTAATGGATTTACCTGATATAAGTTCTTTGCAGCTCAAATTCCTTCTATAGTGTGCCAGTGGAGCAATATTCCATTCCTAAACTACAGCTCTCCTCAGAGTAATCCTCTGCTTATAAATAGAAGCAAGCAATAAACATAGCTGTTAATGATTTCCCACTGCCTCCAAAGGCCATACTCCTTAACAAAAGCTCAAAACCCTGTGTAGTCTGATCACAACTGTGCTAGAAAAAACAACCTCTCTTCCCTTAGGTTCTATTTATTTTTATGAGCTACAACCTCTCCATCTCCAGGCTAGTCAGAAAATACCACAGTCTCTACTGGTTCCTTGCCTTCTACATCATTCTTCGCCCACCCACCATGGAATCTGTTACCTCGTTTCAATTTGTCCAAAGTTGACTTATCTTTGATGATTTGTTTACATGCTGCCCCCAACACACACAAACTGAAAACAAACAAATCTTACCAACATTCCCTGTCAGAATGGATAATGTCTCCCAATGCAATGCTCACATGATAGCCTGCTGTACCATTATTACTGTATGTAAATTACAAACGTTTCTTCTCTGAGCCACTGCAAAAGCCTCTAACTGTTACATTTGCATCCCCCCTTGTTCCTCTACAGAATATACTCCACACCGTAGCACAGTGATCCTTTTAAAATTAATTTTATCGCCAGCCTCCCCTGCTTAAAGCCTTCCTTGCATTTATGCAATAAAAACCAGTCTTTATCATGACACTCCTAGCCATAGATTATCAAGCCCCTGGCCAGCTCCTGGACTTGTCTCCCATCAATTTGCTTTCTCTCATTCAATTTCAGTTGCATTAGCCTCCCTGCTGACCTTAGTCTAGTGCATGTATATTCTTGCCATAAGACCTTTGCATTCACATTCCTTCTTCCTAGAATTGTGCTCTCAGTGATATCCACACAATTGGGTCCCTCACTTCACTGAGTCTCTACTTCCATGCAAGATTAGGGAAGCCCTTCCCTAGCTACCTTATCTGTCGTAGCAGCCCAGGGCATGCCATTTTCTATCTCCCTAGTTTTAGTTTCTGAACACACCTTAAGGAAGTGCCACAAATTGGGTGGTTTAAAATAACAGAAATGTATTGTCTTACAGATCTGGAAGACCAAAATACATGTATCAGCATGGTATACCTGAAGAGAGACTCCTGTAGGGGAGAAACCTTCCTTGCCCCTTCTAGCTTCTAGGATAACACTGACATTCTTTGGCTTGGAGCTGCGACATTTTGATCTCTGCTTCCATTACCCCATGGCATTCTCTGCTCCCTGTGCCCAAATTTCCCTCTTCTTATAAGGGCACTACTCTGCTCCCTGTGCCCAAATTTGGCTTCATCTTAACTAACCATATCTTCAACGACTATTTTCAAATAAGGTCACAATCCTGAGACTGGGTGATTAGGACTTGAACGTATCTTTTTTGGGGAACATAATTCAACCCATAATATTCTTATTCTGCTACAATTTTTCTTTATGGCATTTTAGAGTACACGATACTGTTTGTTTCTTTTACTTGTTTATCGTTTGTCTCTCTTTGTTAGAATGAAAACTCACTGAGTACAGGGACTTTGTTTCATTCACTGTTACATTCTCAGTTACTTAGAGCAAGTAATCCAGTTAGGTGCTCAGTAAACATTTATTGAATGCATGGTTGAATGAATGGATGAATTTGGCTATTATCATATTAGACTTTATAATGCATTCAATGACATACATCTAAATATCTTTAATTAGAATGTCATGTATATATAAACTTAGAAAATGTCTTGTTTATATCTCCTAAGGCACTTAGCATGGCTTCTGACACATTACAAACTGAATTACAGTCATATGTTGAGTCCTGGGTATTTAATTTTATTACTACTTACTTCCCAATATCTTAAGGAAAAACAAATTTTCTGAGTTCAATTATTTTGTTTTTGAAGACATCAAAATATGACACCTGGAAATTGAAACACTTCCATAATCAAAAGTCAAAGTTTACATAGCAAAATTTTAAATGAATATTAAAAAAATCTACCCCAATTCAGTAATGGCTGTACTCTTCTCTTGATCAAAGTGAAAGAATCTTTCCTTAGGATACATGGACTAAGAAAAAGAGCTGCATTTATTGATTACCCACAATGCACAAAGGCACATTGCCCATAACACCTCTCTAAATTTAGATCAATGCTAAGATCTAATGATCTAAAGAGGTAGCTCAGAGAGAGTAATTAACTTTCTAGTGCCAAATAATGAATTTCCATATAAATATTTTCTGAATTCCAGCCAGGTGTACCTGACAGCAGGAGAGACTCAGCTCTTCCCAGGAATACAATATCCATGCCACTTCTCAGGGGCCCAAATATACAGGTTCCAGAACTCTTGTAGTTATAATAAAATGACATCTAAAAAATGACTTTAAAAGCATACTGAGGGTATTGCTGAATGATAGGATGAACAGAATTTCAGTCATCTTTGTAAATAATCACCAGCTCATTTGAATAAAAAGTTATCTGAATGAAGAGAAAATTAATGATTTCATCTAGATTGCTGATGGGTGTGGTGTTAAAGGTTGAGATCATATAAAAAATAGAAGTCTCCCAAGTTTTATGTCAAAAGTTTTAGTTCCCTTTGTTTCTTTGGTACACTTTAGGTTTTGAGTGCTAACAAGAGGCAAAAGGGCAACAGATAATGGGTAGAGTGAGGAAAAGAAGGTTTGCATATTCCCAACCTTATAACCCAAGACAGAGATGTGCATTACCAAAAGTACAACATCAGTGGTTTTAGTAAACAATTATTGGACTGCGTTGCTCCCTTAATGCATTCCTTCCAGAGTGCCTGTCTTACTGCCAAATAAAGAGTAAGAGCCCTGGGATAAAAATTAGAATGGAATCTCAGAACCAAATTACTGAGGTTTGTGTTTACAAACCAGAAAGCAAAGTATGCAGACATGCTATTAAGATGATAAAGACAGTGGTTGTCAATTGAAAATAAGACAGTCAGATTAATTCAAAATATTTAAAGCATAAAGATAAACATTTTTTTTTATGATTGAGTTTCAATAATTCTCTAGAAGTCATTCAAATTTTAGGACAGTCTCTCTCTCTCTCTTTTTTTTTTTATTTCTTTTTTCTTTATTACAGAATTTGTGGGTTGACAGAATAATCACACTTAAAATACAGGATTCCCATATATCACCCCACCACCAACTCCTCGCATCGGTGTGGAATATTTGTTCCAATTGATGACAGCAATTTTTTATAATTACACTATTAATTAAAGTCCATGGTTTAACTTAGGGTTTAACTTTTTTTTAAAATTTTTATGATGTTACTGTATATACAAGCTAACATTTGCCCTTTAATTGCAAATTAAACATTTGCCCATATTGAATTCATATATATATTTCAGTGCTGTAAAGGACATTCACAATGTTGTGTTACCATCACATTCTCGTGTCGTTCTTAAAATAGAAGGTAGGAGAGAATACTCAGTTTTCCCTGTCTTTAATAAGAAAAGAAGAGTTTAGAAAGAAAATCTATCTGACTGACATCTATCCTTCTTTAAAACTTTTTAATACAAACAATTTGAACACTTTTATTCAGAATTTCATTTACTAAATTAGATACAGTAGGAGAAAATATTGTCATATATCCCATTTATTTTAATACAATTTAATGAAGCTTAACTTCAAGTATTTATTTTTTTAAGAAAAATAATGTATGGTTATATAGATCAAAATTCATATCAATATAATTCAAATGTATTATGGGGTATTATTTTAGGGTATTTAATATAGACCTTGGCATATCTTTTAAAAGTTTATTTTTGCCATAGTTTGAGAAGCTTTAGTTTTTTAACAAAGACTTGCAATTAGAATAAAGCAAATGAATTTTTTTATTTCTCCCTCCATGTAATGGAGAGAGGGAGACCTGGGTTTGATTCCCTGTCCATGTACTTCCCCAAAAACAAAACAAACAAAAAATTAAATAGATGGTGCTGCAATAATGGGATACTCACATGGAAAATAATGAAATATGACCCCGCCATACAGCATACAAAAAAGAAAAAAATTCAGTTACCTCTCTAAAAATGGAATTTTAGTATGAGGAAGATATTCTAAAATGTGACAAGGAAGATATTTAAAACAGATTCTCTTGTTCAGTGTTATATGCTTCATGACGGAATTGCTGTATTTGTTAATATTCTCCAATTTTATTTCCTTTTCTTTGATGTCAATGACTAAGATATACTCACATATAAAATAAAACAACACCGATTTTTTATTATAGCTTTTGATGGTAGAAGTATTTAAGTTAGTATTTTTAATTTAAAGGACTCTGCTTTTTTAGTAAAGAGTTCTATTAACCTGTTTTTGTTTTTGTTTTTTGATGGAGAAATTATGTATATCTTTGCCCTTGATATTTTTTGAATTGCAACTTCCTGCTTAGGAAGTACATCAGTTTTCTGCAATGTTATTATTCTAATTAGTTTATTCATAAACTGAAAAATGAGCCAGGCATACTGTGATTATATCTGCATCATTGATGTGTAGATACTAAAGCAAATAATTTATGCCCTTGGAAGCGATGCAGGAACTAAAAATAAGGAGCCTTAAAAGTGTTAAAGAAAATCTTCAGTTGTGAAGAACATAGAAAATATGTAGAAATTTTACTTACTCTGGTATGAGAAAATATAACCATGCATAGTCAAAATGTATATGAGGAAACAAAAGAAAAGTATCCTGATACAAATTTTCTTGGGGATCAAACAAATCAGTACTTAAAAAAATGAGTTGCTGTTGTTTCATAACTGGGTTTCATTGTACATTAATCTCTACAATACTAGTTGATTCGTATATTAATTATGAAATCACACTATAAATTGAATCCTGAATAAGCTATAAATTTTTTCTATAAAGATGAATTTTCTATAGATACATCTCTTTGATAGAATGTTCAAGTGGAAACAGTGATTATGAAGTATCTAAAGAAGAGTAGAGAAAGAAGCCCAAAAGTTTTTTAAATGATATCCAATTAGAAAAAAATTAGTGTACTTTCTAACAATAGTCTTTAAAGCAACTAGTTTATTAAAATAATCCAGAAAGCATAAATAAAACCATGCACTTTCAGATGTGTGGGTAAATTGGTATAACCTCTGTAATACAAGTCTTTATGTTAAAATCCTTAAATTTCATACTACATTATGAAGCAGCTAGTGCAGTACCTCCAGGGAATTGTATACTCAAAAACTCATTTAATAGAAAACATGAAAAATGGAAAATAAATAAGCTGAGTTTTCAGTGGCATAAGCTAAAAAAATAATAAGCACAAGAAATATATGGGAAAAATGATTAATATAAAAAGGAAGTAAATTAAATAGAAACCAATAGCAAAAATATAATACAATTGAGATGGTCAACAAAAATAATTTCTTGTTTGTTGAAGAACAACCAGAAAAATAAGTCACATGTAAAAGAAAAATGTAGAATGAATATAACTACATATAAATTGGCAGTTTTTAAAAGCATATGGGAGCTGAGACTCAGCATCTAGGGATTGAAAAAACCTTCTCGACCAAAATGGGGAGGAATGAAATGAGACAAAATAAAGTTATCAGTGGCTGAAAGATTTCAAACAGAGTTGAGAGTTTATCCTGAGGTTATTCTTACACATTAAAAAGATATCACCTTGTTAGTCAAGATGTAGTGGAGAAGCTGGAGGGAAGTGCCTGAAAATGTGGAGCTATGTTCCACCATGTTCCTTGAAGATGATTATATAATGATAAAGCTTTCACAATGTGACTGTGTGATTGTGAAAACCTTGTGTCTGATGCTCCTTTTATCTACCTTATCAACAGACAAGTAAAACAAACGGAATAAAAATAAATAATAGGGGGAACAAATGTTAAAATGAATTTAGATTGAAATGCTAGTGATCAATGAAAGGGAGGGGTAAGGGATATAGTATGTATGAAATTTTTTCTGTTTTCTTTTTATTTCTTTTTCTGAATAGATGCAAATGTTCTAAGAAATGATCATGATGATGAATATGCAACTATGTGATGATATTATGAATTACTGATTATATATGTAGAACGGAATGATCATAATAAAAATAAATAAATACATAAATAAATAATGGGGGGATAAAGGGTAAAAAAATGGGTAGATTGAAATAACTGGTGGTCAATGAAAGGGAGAAGTAAGAGGTATGGAATGTATGAAATTTTCTTTTTTCTTTTTATTTCTTTTTCTGGAGTAATGCATGTATTCTAAAAACAATCATGGTGATGGATACACAACCATGTGATGACACTGTGAGCCACTCACAGTATACTATGATGGGACTCTATATGTGTGAAGATTCTCAGTTAAAATATTTAAAAAAAAAAAAAAAGAAAGGCATATGGTATATTCACATGTAAATAATTTCAAAAACCTAAATGAAACATTTTTCCAGGATTTTTTTCATAATCCCTATACTATACACACTGTTCCATAGTATAGAAAAAGGCAAAGGTATCAAATGTTATAAAGGTGGTATAACCTTGATTTAGTACCAGACAAAGCATCAAATGGAAAGAAAATCATACACTTATCAAACTTAAAAATAAAGATTAATTTCATAAGACAAACTTGCAGGGATCAATAATGATAGCACTTTGAATTACGAAACACAATTAATTCAACCCTTTGCTCCAGTGATGTTTCTCAAAACAATTATATTACAGACAAGAAGGGTTTTTCCAGTGATGGTCCTCTTCTAAGAAGGTTTTACCAATGTAATTTCATCAAATTAATACTTTAAAGGACAGAAAATATGATCAATTTTAATAGATGAGGAAAATATATTTGATAAATGTCAATGCCTATTCATGAGTTTAAAAATTATTATTAAAACACAGGAATAAAAAGTAAGTTCCTGAACCTGTGAAAAACAGTTTTCCTTTTTTTCCAAAGAAAGACAAATCTAAGGTCAACATCAACTTAGTGTATTTTTAAAGTATTCCATAATATTCAGTATGAATATCTAACACTTGCTTTCATTTCTGCTATTTAACAATATATTAGAGGCCCAGCCAGGGAAAAAACATAATTTTGCAGAACACAGTCATATGTGGTCTTCAAGCAAACCCAAACAAAGTATAAAGAAACCCTTAGAACTTGTAAGCATTCAAAAAGTTGCTAGATATAAGGCTAATATGCTAAATTTAACAACATTCCTTAATCTTTTATCTGTAATAAAATAGAAATTCCAGTTAAAATTAAGAAGAGTAAAAATTTTATAAATTATCGTTTATAAAAAAATGTGGAATATTTTGTAGAAGATATATATATGCTACAGGTCATAAAATGGCATAAAAGAAGACATGAATACATTAGGCAATGCTTCATGTTAAAATATATAGAGATGCTTTTTGACCTAAATTGATCAATGGGTTCAATTCAATTATAATCAAAAACCTAAAAGGAATTTTTGGAGAATTTTTTGTTGCTACAAAGATAACTTTATTAAAGCAAGCAATGGAACATGATTTTAAAAAGGACTCTACTTCCATCATCTCTCCTCCTAACTTACATCTTCATTGAGAAAACATGCAAGATTAACTTAACTTTTTCTAGGGCTATTGTTACCGCTCATCTTGGTAATCGCGCCTTTATTTTATTTATTTATTTATTTATTTTTAAATTTGCATATGGGCAGGAGGCACCAGGGATCGAACTCCAGACCTCCAGCACGGCAGGTCGGAGCTCTGCCTGCTGAGCCACGGCAGCCGCCCGCGCCTTTATTTTTAATTCTTGGTTTGGCACTTCATGACACTTTCAGAGTCAGCCTCAGCAGTCCAACGCCTAGTGTTCACCGTAGCTGAAGCTGCCTCGTTTCTCTAATCTCTGTTAATTTTTTGCTGGGGTGTTCTTCATTCTCACATTGCTTTTACAGCTCTGAGAGGGGTCAAATAAACTTCTTTATCCTTGCATCTTTATTTTGAGTGATAGTAGTAGTTGCTTTAACATCATGTGCTGGTATAGTTTGGTTACCAAATTCTTTCTTTCATTCTAACTGAACCTTGATATTCTCTAAAGCACTCAAACTTATACTTTTATTTGCTCCAGAATCTCATTCAGCAGAACCAGATCTTTGCAAGATAGCCTTTGCAATAACACTAAATACTGATTCTAAAAATCATACAAAAGAACAATGGTGCAAGAAAATTTGATAAAAACAATGCCCAGTAATGTTTTAAAATACTATTTTTAAAACACTAGAAAATATCGTCCCCTGCTAAATAAAATTAGCTTTTCCTCTTCCCAAAATAAACAAATTTAAAGTGATTATAATCCTTAATGGAGAAACTTGAGGTGCATTCCCATTAAAATCAGAAACAAGATATGAATATCTGCTATCACTTCTGATAGAATCTAGTTAGCATTCAAAATCATCTAGTAATTCTACTGGAAGGAAGAAACCCTTCAATGTATGCAAAAGATATGTATATGGAAATGCCCAGGCTTATTTAATGGTAATAGGTAAAATCAACAACAATATAAATGCCCATCAAGACATTAAATGAATAAAATGGGAATGGTCTAGTCTTATGATTGGCACTCACAATGGTTTAAACTAGATTTTTCTCCTAAACACGTGTGTGTGCAACAAACATAAAGTTCATCTCAGTGTATTAATATTATCTTAATATTAATAAAATTGAAACAACCTAAGTGGCCACATAAAGTAGTGCATTTAAATAAATGTATGGAGTTATATCAAGGTTTACATGACTCTGAATTTAATGAGTAACTAGAAATCCCTAAGCTTTTTTTCCTCACCTAAAGACTATGGAGATTATAATATCCAAATCATAGAAGATTAAATTCATATTATAAGTAAATCAATTAGCAGAGTTCCTGAGACAATGTGAAGTTTTAGGTATCTGTAAATAATTTCTGGAGTTATCATCACCATCATATTATTGTAGTTATTATGTTATTATTTATAGCTATGAACCTAATCCTTCACCATATTTATTTGGGTTCTACTTATCAATTATTATATGATAGTAACATTATTTGACTGTGTCATAAGCATTTAAATGTATATATATATGTTCACGATTTATTTCATTGTTTTTATGCTTACAGAACGGTGAGAGTACAAACTTTCTTTTATTTTTTTAAATATAATTAATTTTCAAGTCCCACTTAGTCAACAATTCTTTGATGCACAATGATTTCTTTGGTCACATCTGTCATTCAGTGTATT
This sequence comes from Myrmecophaga tridactyla, assembly GCA_004026745.1. Lineage (NCBI taxonomy): Eukaryota > Metazoa > Chordata > Mammalia > Pilosa > Myrmecophagidae > Myrmecophaga > Myrmecophaga tridactyla. Next base: position 24,017 of record PVIY010027442.1, on the reverse strand, counting down.
TTTATTCATGCTTGCGTTTATGAGAAAGTGAATGAATTTTGCCTTATTTTAATGTTTCTATCTGTGCAATACCAATTTAATTATTGTGAATTCAGAATAAGGTTTACCATGCACTTTTTTTTACCAAAAAAAAAAATTGGTTTTCACCTGTTTGTACTTCCTTAAAAATTCTAGGGTTACTTTTGACAAGCTCTTAAAAACAGTTTGTAAGTAGAAGGGGAGAATGAGGAAGAGAAAGAAGAGAGGGGAAGAGTCAAGAAAAGGGGAAAAACAGATGGGATTGAGAAAGACAGAAGGGACAGAGGACAAAGAGGAGAAGGAAAAAGAGAGAAACCTTACAAATACTGCATTAAACCTGTGAAGTAATTTGGGAAAGAAAGTAATATTTGTACATTACTTAGTTTTACCTCCCCAGGGATATGGTAAAATCTTTCCAATTTTTCCAAATAATTTTATATATTAACTAGGTGGACTTATTTTACATTAAAGGTGGATTTTAAATATGCTATCCTGGCTTAATCATTACATATGCAAATCTGACATTCTTATAAAAAATATGAGGCAATATAATGTCCATATGCAATATCTCTGGGGTAAATGCAAACTTGACATAATTATTACTAAATTTGTCTCATAAGAATAGTTTCCATTTATCAATTATCATTTCATAAGACAGGAGAGTATAATGATGAGGATAAAATCTGACAGTAAAATGTATTAGAATTTTCATGTTCAAAAAACTTACACCTAATCTGAGGAAAACTAGTTTACAACAACAACCAAAAAGCAGAACCTAAAGGAAAAGACAATAATAAGAAAACTAGTCAATTTAACACCAACTAGAGCCTATATGATGAAACAGAAAATAAATGTCCAGCTACTGCATAATTTGGCTCACAGCAGCATATGTTATGCACCCATGTGAGAAAACCAAGTAAAGACTGCACAGATATTAAACAAGCCGGCCAACAGACACAAAAGCACAAAACACGCTAAGGTGGCACCTTTAAAAAGAAATACCAGTGGATGGTACAAAATACAGTGGATGTACAAACTTAACTGAAGACTTAGACTAGTTAGGTCTCAGACTGAGTCTAACTAAGGGTGCCAGTGACTGCTCACAAGGAGGAGGTATCAAATGAAAATGTAGGTAGAGACAAATGGGAACAAAATAAGGAGGTCTGAGGCATTTGTATAAATATGTCATTCCAAAACTGCTTGCTGGATAATATTTAGAGTATGACCATCTCTTATTTCTTCCTCTCCCCCTGCTGCCTCTCTTCTGGAGACTGGAAAATGGGAAATTCACTGCCTTAGCAAAAACACTCCTTTGATACTTTATGTCCACAGCAATCTGTCCCAAGCAATCTTTGATACATTATGAGTTACTTAATCTCACTTTAATAAGACTTAGCATGGAAAATTAACCTCCTATACATTCCAAATTAGTTTTACTGAATTTAAGCTTCTGTGTTAGGAAAAGGTTTTTCTTTTTTAAGTTTTTTCATTTTTTTTCTACTTCTTAAATTAACATATATATCAATTCCTTCATAAACTTTTTTGTAAGGTAGGGTGGGGTAAGTGTGGTTACTGAATTGGAAATTGTACTGTCGTTTACTGCTGTAAGCACCTGTCCTGTCCCTGAGGACCACCAAAGAGGGGTCAGACCACCCACTATAGGAGGCAGGAAAACAGGATAACCATAGAATCAACTTTATTTTTCCAGGATGGAAATAATCCAAGCTATTTAGCTAGAAGGAAAAATAAAGCTGACATATTTTAGAAATTACAAGTTTAGTAAAAAAGATAAATTATAGTATTTGAATATTTTCCCCTTTGTTCCCACTACATGCATATATCTAAATCACATGTTGAATGCAGCTGACAAATTTATTCACAGAACTGGACATGCTGCTATTATAGTGTCCTGTGGTAGGCTCAGTAATTGAACCACCGAACATAGCTAGAATTCATATCAAGTTATGTTTTGTGGAGGGAAAATTTATCCTGGCAAATGGTATGATTTTCTCCAGCGAGAATACTAAAAGGGACTCAGTCCACCTGCATGGACAGCTGCTACTTCACAGATTCTTTGCCAGCAGCCACTACTTAAAATAGTTGTGTGGAAGTTATGTTTGTCGATTTTCTCTTGACAAAAAAGCAAGATGAGTTGGACCTGAGTTTTTGCCTGACTTGCTTTCATAGGTTCTGTAATTTATTAGAAAACAATACTTAGCAGTGTCATTTTATTTGGTTCTGTTCAAAGCAATCCTTTGATAGTTTATGCATTACTTATCTCACTTTAATAAGGCTTAACATGGAAAATTAACCTCCTATACATTCCTAATTAGTTTTTAATGAATTTTAGTTTTTGTGTTAGGAAAAGATCTATCTAGCTAACTACTAGGAATTTAATCTTCATTACTGAAGCATATGACAACCACTCCTAGGAAAGAAGTGTCCTTAAGGTGTGTGTGTGTGTTTTGTGTGCGTGTGTATATGTGTGTAACTGACATTCTCAGAAATAATTCAAATGTTCCTCAATTTTTTCCCTTCAATTTTAATGGCAAAAGGATCTAGCATCATGTGCAAATAATAAATGACTCATTATAGAATGCTAAGTATAAGTTATACAATGCTCATATATACTGAATCGCTTGCTTCTGCTTGTATCATATGCTTTTAACAAAGAAGATAATAGAAAATACTGGGTCTAACTAGGAAATTCTGCTATTAAATATAATTTATCATGTAATGGATACATTGATTAGAATGAAACCAAAAGTATAATATCATCCCCAAAATGAAATAAAAGACATGATTTCAAAGTTAAGCATGACCTTACTTTAATTAATGACTAAAAATCTATGTGATTTTCTTAGGTTAAATTTTATAATATATTATCAGCCAATTTCTTCAATTATAGCTCTCAATTTTCACCTTTCAATTGACCTACTTTTTTTGTCTTTTCTGGAAAGAAAAGTTTGACATTTCAAGGGGACTTCTTGTGTAATAAATTCTGTATTTAAGTTGTAATTCAATTTAAGGAATATACACATTAGAGGAATCTTTTTTTTTTTGGAAAGATTTTGGATGTAAAAAAGTTTGATATAAAGATGACATGAGCAGCATTTTATATAAAATTAGGTCATGTCAGAATGTAAGATCAGTTCTAGAGAAAGGAAAGCAATGGACCAAAATTGCATACACACAATGCCTATATAAAAACTAAAAAGAGGCCAGAATCAGAACTAATACAGTCAGCTGAAACAAGAGTATTTTGACAAAGATGTATAGTTAATGAAGAGCATTCATTTTGTTAGGCAAGGATACATGAATTATTTTTCAAGTACTGAATAAAAAGCAAAAGAAAAAATGCACAGGAATATATGAATAACAAATTTAAAATATTTTAGAACAAATCAATTATATTTTCTTTTCATTATGCCTCAAATAATGAAAAATAAACGCTTGTTTATTCGCTATGAATAATTATGCACTTTATATATTAATATTCAGGCCATAAACCATAAAAAATTTTAAATAACCTAGATCATCTATAATTCAGTATCTATTATTTTCTCAGCAGGTAAGGAAATTGTCAAGGCAGGTTGCCTGTTTTGTAACACTTCATCATGGTTAGACTCTTCAGAGAGTATGAAATATCAAGGTTTTCAATCCCAAAAGATTTCATGTCCCAACATTTCATATTCTGGGCACTTGCCGTATTTAAATGTCCTTGAAATTGGGTGTGTTTGTATTGCATGTATGTGGAAAACTATCAGCCTCAAAAATCACCCCTCAGAGGTCCAAAGGTGGTTGTGAGTAATTCAAACAGGAGTGACACAGCATGGTTAACTTCAAGCAGTTTTCAGTCTCAGGAGAAGGGTGATCAGACAGACATGTAATCAATGTTTAGGCTACAAATCAGAATAACATAAATACCATAAAACCATAAAAAGTGCTGAACAAACACAATGGGAGGAACATTTATTCATTCATTTCCAATAGAGGCTGTATAGAACTTCAAAGAAGGAGATAATTCAGCTGGATTACAGGAGCAGAAAAGAATAGGGAAATAACATTTGGGGCTGAAAGGACAAGAACTATGGTGAAAAAAGTTAAAGTGTGTAATCTGCTGTAGTTTAAACATGGGATACAAGGAGGAACGTATTAGAAACTAAGACTGAACATCATAGCTGACTTAAACATATGAGGAGGAAATGGGTTACTATTGGAAGTTTTTTAGAAAAAAAAGTCACAGTGAAATTCTATTTTTCGACATTGTGTTTGCTATAGATGTGTTTCTCTTAACAGAAGCAGGTGAGATACAGTGAGAAGGAATAGAGAAAAATAGGTTAGAGAGAATCTTGATGATCTAATAATTAAGGTGATGCTGATGCTGATGGTGGCTATGATGGTGGTGATGGTGATGATGATGGTGACAAAGGGGTCGCTGATAGTACAACTAGTGTAGCAGAGATTATTTATTAGTATGTATCAAGAACTCATTAAATGTTAGTATCCATTACCTCTCACCTTAAAAAACAGTCAGTAAGGACAATCTATCCTCCTCAGATGAATAACTCAGCTTTAGAAGAATTACATAGCTCCCCTAAAATTCCATACTATCAGAAGTCAGAATGTGAAAGCAAGCCAGTAAAACTCCAAAGGCCATGTATACAGACTTTCACCATAGTGCTTCCCATTAGTGGTAAGAAGGGCTCCTAAAAGGTAGCAGATACAATGAGGAGATTCTGATCATTAAGTAGAATTAAATAACAAGTAGTATAAATAATATGAATACTGAACTTGGCAATTTTAGAGGTCACTGGTGATGCTAGACAACAATTTCGTTAAGTGATAACCATGAATGCCAGACTGCAAGGGACTGAAACATTGGAGGTAAAGCAGAAGAATTAATGAAAGTCATGAGTCCCCAGTTGTTTTCTAGGAAGACAAGGATATACAGGGTGATGATTTGAGTGAGGCAAGATTAGAGGAAGGTTACTATTTTACATACACTTATTTCTTACCATTTTGCTTATTAGGAAAGGAAGAGTCTAGCATCTTGAGGCCCTGGAGATAGAGCTCTCAAGGGATGAGAAGGAAATTTCAGGAAAATGTGGGGGGAATTAAGGACACAGTAATGGAGAAATGAAACTGTGTGCAATTAAAAGCACTGGTAAGTAAGACAGCAAAGCTACAGATCCAACGGCTAGAGGTATTTCATTTTCAATCAATGACAGAGCAAAAAATGATTCTTAGACAAAGAATTAGTCTGCTCAACGAGGTGGAGAAAAGAGAACTGTTGAGATTCAAACATTGACTTCAGAGCTTAGCAAAAGAGGCACAGTGTTCAAAAATGAAATCAATCCTTTCTCAAAGCACAAGCAGATGGAGAGTCCATATAAAGTTTGAGGGAAGTGCTGAGCAAAACACAGCAAAAGATACTCATCTGGCAGGTGGGAGAATTAGGACCTTAAATTCAGGACAGGATTCTGGTCTAAAACGGTTATGCTCAAAAAGGGATTGAATACTTCTGAAAGATAATAGAAAGGGAGGGAAGAATATCCAGAAATGTATAACTGAATTGGAGGGGAAATTGAAGTAATTCTCAACTATATGCAACTTCTCAGAAAAATAGTAATCTGGGAGTGTGGGGAAGAGAGTGTGAAGGTGTGAGAAATGTAGATGACATGAAACATTCATTTTGGGGGAAAGGAAAGAGTGCCTAAGATATGAGAAGTGCAGCCGGTTAACAGCGCCACCAACACGGCTGAATGCTTACGGTATTTCACAAACGGAAGGCACATGCTATGTGATTAAATGCCCATTATCACACTGTAAGAAACACTATACCCAAACAATCTTAATCACTACATAAATGTAAAAATGTGCTGTGTGTGGAAAGCAGTATGTCTGCAACTATCAGAATGCTAAGGGGGTTGGAATTAAATAGTTTCTGTACCTTGCAGCAACCTCCTCAATCATTAGAGGCAATATGATAAACAAAACAACGCTGAGCTCCCACCTGGTCTCTGTGTGGCAGAGGAAGCCCGCGTATACGCTGAGTGGATTTTTGGTACTGAATATGGCCTGCAGTAAAGTGAGCACCTGCACTAGAGGAAAATAATCCATCACCATGTGTCTTGAAAGTATTTCAAAAACAAGGATCTTGCCTTTGTTTGCTACTCTGTATTTGTATTTAGGCAACTGCTTTCTTCTACAAGCCTAGCTCTCCACATTACCTCTGTACACACGATTCCCCCTGGATTTGAAGTGTTCTGTTATGGAAAGGATGTACTTTATGCACTTAAATATTATCTTATTAAATTGTTTTAGTTCTTAACTCTCATACTCATGGGGTAGATAGGAAGGAAGCAGCATTATTCAATTATAAAGTAACTCTCTCCTTAAGCAAATGCTTTAAATTAAACCAAGGCAATTTTTTCATTGGTGGCATTTAAATGGGAGTTATATACAGCCATCTCTGGGGCATTAGTTCTCTGTCCTCCACCCTTAATTTGACCTGAAGAGATTTCCCAGAGCTGAGTTAGACAGCAGGTGAAGGAAGCAGAAACAGGCCAACATGCCCATTAATCGAAACTCTAGACGTAGAGAACACATATATTAACATTTTCTAAAAGCTCCTTCTGGCTAAGCCATGAAAAAGGTAGAAGGGTTTTTTACTCTACTTGAGAATTATCCCCCGTAAGGAAATACTTTTTTTTTTTAATTTGTATTTTAGGGTAAAGCTAGATAAATGGACCATGTCTGCATCAGAAGGTGGACACAAAACAACAAAACACCATTTATCAGAAAATATAAAGTCTCAGATGCAGTGTTTCAAGGCAAATGCTCTGAGTAAATTCTTGAGAAAATCTTTCCCCTGTGTCTGAAACCTCTCCCCTTCCTGACAACCAAGGCATTCAGCACCTGCTCTCTTCTTGTCTATCATAAATACTCTGAATCTTCCCATGCACCCTTGTGGTTTCTTCCGCCCTTCCGTCAAATACTGAGTGTTCCATTTTCCCTGCATTGATCTTTGGCTTCCTTCAAACTCCCATCATCTTTATTCATCTTTTATTGATCCCCTCCCACAGAGCGGCTGGTCTCCACTGACCTTTCTTTCTTTCAGGTCTACATCAACCTCAGTCTCAGCAGGTGGCCTTACCACCTAATTTGTCAAGAAAAATCCAGACAGACCGTCTAATCTATCCTTAGTGCACTCCTAGACGAGCTTTCCACTTCAATCAGCATCCCTACTAATCTTTTCCTTCTCTCCAACGTCAAAAAATAGAGGTTCCCTTTCCTACTCGGAAGGTGAGAACTCCTGCTCAAACCCTAACCTCAGATCTTCTCCTTAGAATATATTTCACTTATTATCCACCAATGGCAGCATATTCACTGCCTTACTTGCCTGACTTCTTCCCTTTTATCTTCTCACATAATCATATCAACAAATATCCTGGAGAAAAAATATTTCTGTAACCTCAAAATTTATTGGGCCTTATTCATTCATATAGTCATTTCAGTACTCTCAGTTCTACCATATTTGTGCCTTCCAACTGGCTTCTTCTCCCACACTTTTTTGCCAAATAGAATTATGTTTATAGATCTGCTCAACCACAAGCACATGCGAACATATACATATATGCACACAAACTCATACAGACAAGCATAAGTACATCCTAAATGATCAGAATTCTCTTTCCATTGACTGAATTATCTTTCCATTGACTATTATCTAGTTGCCTTCCACCATTTTCAATGCTTTGTCTGTTGGCTGTCTTTTGTTGCTCAAGATGTCACCCTACGGCTCCCTTCTCCACACCGTACTCTCTACAATTAAAGAATATTTCTCAAGGCTTTTCCTCATTTTTCTTTGCATTCTCAATGAGAGCATCCATGTTCATATCTTCAACTTTCCAAATGGTGACTTTTCAAAGTTCCCTCTATATCCTTTTCCTTAGCACACAATTTCCATATGCAAGCACTCTCACTGAATGAAGAGAGTCTCATTTAGATTTAGTTTATAAACTATCTGAGTTCAGAAGCCATATTTTATATTGGATACACTTCCTCTTCCCCAATTCTCCTGGAAGAGTACTTTGCAGGTAGTGAACAGTTAATACAAATTTACTGAGCACCTATCAGGTGACATGTTAAATTTGGGGAAGAAGACAATACCAATAAGAAATAGTGTGCAACCCCAGAGTCTCCCAGCACAGATGAAACAATCAAAATACAAAGCTATTATTGGTATCACATAAGCACAAATGCGATGAGAGTGAACAGATGAAAGAACACCTCTCTTTTACCTTCTTAGTTGTCAGGTACACTAATTGATCACCCTTCCCCAAACTCCTTGACCCTCTGACTTCCTAGTATCTAAGATTCCCCTCCTCTAACCAGAATGCTGATAGGAAGGAAGCGTTAAGAGACTATCAATTTTCCTAAACCAACATGGGGATAACACTGTCTGTCCTGCCCAAAATTTACAAATTTACAAATTTACAAAGCAGTTTATAAAGTTTTTGTACTTAGTGTTAATCTCTGATGTCTGGTCAGTCTCTTGCTTCCTAACTACATGAGTGACCCAGACCATAACGTAACAATATTTTTTTCTCGCAGAGACCCACTCTTTTACAGAACTCACATACCTTCAGTATTTATATTCATTTCTTATTTCCAGCTGTTACCTTAGGCAAATAACATAGCTTCCTTGGATCCCCAAATGCTTTTATTTAAAGTGATTTGATTTCTGAAGTACTTTTTAAAAGTAATCTCATGTTTTCAAAAATTACATCTCTAATAGTCTATCAAACATTTCCAGCTGAGTACCCTTCCATGCCTTCAAATTTGTCATGCTATCTTAGGGCTATCCCACTTCCCTCCAACCCAGCAACAGGCTGCTTTGCTTTTGTCGATATTTCTTCTCTAAAATACATACTAAAATACATAGGTTAGAATGTTTTTTCACTTTCTTCTCTCCCACTTCCATTCTATTATTGGCACAATATAGTTTTTATAATGCCTCTTAATCTACCCTGCCTTTTTATCCCCATTGTTTTCCTCTTACTTTTGAGGGACTCACCTAAACTATAGTTATACAGTACCAGGTCAGCCTGTTTCAGTTTTCACCCACCTGTCAAATGATGCAACCTTTACCATATCTCCCCCAAACAACTGTTTTCACAACACTCTTATGTTTAAACTTTCCATAGGCATCCCTTTCCAGAAAGATGAATTCCAAATTACTGCGTCTAAGTTTGCCAGCCTGATCTCCTAACACACCTCTGAACAAATCTTTATTTGTTATCCAACTGCAGCCACCCACGTGACTTAGGTCACATACTGTCTATACTTTTTCCATCTTCTCTCCAACTCTTTCTTAAAGGCCCATCTCAAGTTGGATGTCATCCAACAGATATTTAACCAACCGCCGATGGCAAACATGTGCCCAATTTTGACAATTACTTGGCAGGTGAAACTTTACATTGTTATTAATATTCTTTAGGCATGGATCAGGTATTAGACATTTCTCTGTATTCTTGTCACTTAAGGTGCTGCCTTTCCTATAGTAACGGTTCTTGTTTAAGATGACATAGTATCATCTATTCTGGCTCATGCAATTATCATCTTCCACAGGTATACCTCTGGTCCCAGTTTGCCAGGTTACTATGGCAAACACCAAACAATGGGTTTGCTCAAACAATGAAAATTTATTAGCTTATGATTTTGAGAGTAAGATATGTCCAAAATCAAGGCATCAGCAAAGCTCTGCTTTCTCTTCAAAGTCTGTAAAATCCTGGTGCTAGATGTCTATGATCTTCGAGACTCCTTGGCTTCTGTTCCTGCCTTAAGTCACATAGTGATATCTTCTCTTTTGTCTTTTGGGTTCTGCTGACTTTTGGTTTCTGGCTCCTCTCCATTGCGTTCTCTTATTCTGGCTTCTGCCTTCTTTGTTTCTATAAGGCCTCCAGTAATCCAGATCAAAACCCAACCATATAGTTGGGCCACATCTTAATTTAAAATAACATCTTCAAGAGATCCTATTTACAATGGGGTCACATCCTCAGGAACGTGGTTTAAAATTAAGAGCATATTTAAATTGTGGCACACAATTCAATCTTTTATACCTATATTTCACATATCCTACTTACATACCATTTCTGTTAAAACTTAACATGTTTCTTTTTATTTCCTTCAGCAGCTTCTTGATTTTCAGGTCTAATTCTATTTTCTTATGGCCCCAGGCATACTTGAATCTTTTGAGTTACTCTGCTTCCAATATTCCCATCACTAAAATATTTAGCAAATCTATTCCTGATTTATCCTCTAAAACACTATTTTTATTAATCAACAATCAATCAAACATATAATGTATGTGCTTACAATCCCTGGAGCAAGCATTTACAATGTTGCCACTTGAACTTAACCTTAGAAACTAGTTGGACACTTGAGACCCACCATATCATTATAAATTCGGCTCTTTATTAAGCCTACATATTTCCCAGACTTGCTAATGTATGCTTCCATATTTCGGACATACTCTACCACAACTGAAAATCCATTATTTTTTCTAAGTCCAGACAATTCCTATAGTTTATTAATAAATTATCTAAGTCTACACCCCAATTTTGATTTCTTGTAATACTCATAGTATTACATTTGTTCATTTAAGTGATATATATATATCACTTTGCAAACTATCTCAAGCTGTTTTATGCATGAATTTTACTCAAATCAAAGGTTCTTGAAAAACTGGAAACCTTTCTTTTAAATGTCTGGTATTTTCCACAGTATCTGACATGATGATGAGGGATGAATAGTCAGATGATGATAATTGAATATAATTAATACAGAATTACAGGAAATATAAATTAGTTTCCAATTATTTAGATAACTGCATTACATCCTCAGAGCATTTTATATTATACAGACAAAACTCACAGTGGTATTGCACACAAAGTTGGTCCTCGATAAATAATCATATAAACTTAATTAAAATATTTGCAGCATGACCTCTTCAATTTATGTTCTCTCTACATGTGAAATAGGATTTTCCAGTAATGAAGGGACTCTTGTTTTTTACAACTGTGATGGCTAACAACAGATCAGGGAGTAGGATTTTTATTTTTTTCTACAGCTTGCATTTTGAATTATTTGAAAGCAAAATGTTCCTTTGATATGGGGGAAAACTGAATAAGCCCTTTGGTTATGTAAATGTATTATAACATCTAGGAGACAAATGTTTTGCATAATAATGTATTTTAAAAAGCTTTCTTCCTTACTTTGTAGATTTACATCTCTGAATTTTTTTGTTTGTTTTCCTTCTTGTTACTTAACATGAAGGCTAGGCTATAACTGGGCAAGAAAGAGATGACGTGGGATCTTTTTTCTGATGCTTGCCTTAGGCAGTTGAGAGGCAGTGGGGCAGATGTGGAGGTTGAGGAGGAAGGGCAGGTGGACATAAATTCCCATTAGGAGAGCCTGTTAAGGATATTCTTATTGAAAGTGGACAGATTGGCAGTCTGCAACATGACAGAAGACCAAGTGATGCAGGCTCAGCAAAGGACCAAGTTAAGCATCTTATTTTATGGTGCCTGAAAGAATTTATATCTAGTACTCAGATGTAGTCATTCTTCTCTCTGCTTGGCCTTGGTTAATTAGTAGAGCCTGGAATTAACCATGCTCAGAGAGACAGCAGTAGTCTGTGTCCATGCTTGGAGGAACAGCAGTACAGGGAGAGCAACAGCATTTTGGGAAAGAGAAGCTCTTGAAGGGGTAAGAGGTAACTCCCAGGAAAACAGAAATGTTTTAAAACGTTACAATTTGTACACATATTCCACCAACCCGCATCCTTTCCCAGTTTAAACAACAGGCAGCAAAAAGATTATTAAAAATGAGGGAGAAGTGGAAGGGAGGCTTTGAGGGTATTTAAGGGATATAAAGAAACCACTCTTAAAGGCCAGAAAAAAATGTTCCTAAAAAAATTGTAAACAAAGATAAAAGAAAAAATTAATTGATCAGTTTCTTGTAGTGCAAATATATGAAACTATATTTGATAACATGGAAAAAATCAGGTCCAATATATTCGATTCATCAATTCATTTATGAAAGAGCTCTAAAAGATGGGAATACAAAAACACTGGTCTTGTGGCAGCCAGTAATACCTATGTCCTATTTTGATTGGTGCTTTTCCTCAAATTCACCGTATCCTCCGAGTCACAGAGATTCAAACTGTGCCCAACATTACATGATCTAGACATACATAAAAGCTTTCATAACAATTTAGTCATCATAAGAAAACTCAAAATTTAAAGACCCTTGATTTGATAATAACTTAAATATAAAATATTCTAAACCTTGCTATTTTTTAGAGTAATACTATATTATTCTTCCCACAGAACGTACAGAAACTGGTGTTAGTGACACTATATTAAGTGCTGAATTACAATCTACCTGTTTCAATTAGCTACTGAAATTTTAATGTAATTTTTTCTAATTAACCAGTGTAGTCATGAAATGGAAACTAATTAATCAAATATTCTAGTTAACACAGAGATGACATACAGGGGTTACCAATTATCCAAAAATTAGAATACATTAAAACAGTTCATTCCTCAGTTATGATAACTATTTAAGTTTTCATTGATTCAGGTTCTGCTTCAGAAGCTGGTAGGGTCATCATCATGAATATCAATATTCTTATAGATATGTAGAAATGTTGCCTAATATGTCAGTCTTTATTCTACATTTGATAACTTTGTCTTACTTGTCAATATCCACAACCCTTTATTTAGAATGCCAGAGACCTTTTTTTACATATGCAAAAATGTTACACCAGGTAATCATTATGATTAAACCATGGTGACTGATGAAATTTAATAACATTTTTTCTTGACAGTCTGTGTTCTTGGACAGATTCACACTGACATAAAACTGAAACACGATGTAGTTATTTGAAACCACTTTTATTCAACATTACAATATGGAACTAATTTACATGCAATATTGCCAGTGAAATACTAATACTGCTAATGACAATTTTCACCAAATGGTAATATGAAGGCTGTGGGCATTTTGTTGCCAAGAACACTCTCAACTAAATAATTCTATTTCTAGATTTTATAATCTGCCATAAACTATTCAAAGATTTTTCCATTTCACACTTTCATACCAACCTTTTTCCCTACTCTATGTTTAGTGCCAAATTTGCAGATGCAATTGGCTGAAATGATTTCACTTAAAGTACTTAGACGAATTATGCTAAAGTATATGGAAATGTTATATTCTGATTCTAAATCAATTCTAGGAAATTCCTTCTGTTGCATGAGAACATTCTACAGGTTCAATGGCAACAAAGAGTTTTTAATCAATTGATCCATATCATGAGCTCTGCCATGAATATGAACATTCTTAGATGCTGGTCTTTGGAGTGATTTCATTACCTTCCTGCTTAGGTTGCATGTATGGATTACTCACTGCTCTCTGAGAAGCAATGCAAAGGGTTCACCTTGGCACAGTTTTCATCAGATAGGCTAGCAATATAAAATAAAATGTTTATAACCCAGTTCATTTTTTGGTTCAAAGATATAATTTCATATCTAAGGCATATTTTCATATGTGTGTGTGTTTTCATATATATAAGAGAAAACAACACACACACACACATATATTATTTCATGCATTACATGTATTTATATAATTTGATTTACTGAAGGCAATTTTATATTCTAGTTGCAGGGGATCACTGCCTCTTGTAATCCTTACCCAAACCCTGTATAAACTGTCAATTGTCCATGCATTTTTAACAAGGTAGTGACTTATGAAAGCTACTAAGAAGACTCTGAGCCTTCTGCTTTTATGGGTGAGGTACTCTGTCCAAAAAGACATGACAACCCAGTAACTGAGCAACTTCAACAATACACAATGGAAAGCAACTGCACTGTGGACTAAGAACACAGAATGAAATATTACACAGGATGTGAAAATCAAATTATCCACAAAAATATTAAATAAAATCAAAATGTTAGTTTAAAAGTATTACAGAGTACAAAAAATCTTCAAGAAATTAAGTGAATGCTTTTAGAGAGTCTGGAAGAAAACTATAGAAGAAAAAAATAAAAAAAGGATGAAAGTCCAAGAATAAAAAATAAAATGTGCTGTACAAGGGGGGGAGGGTGAAAAAGGAAAGTATTTTACAAAGAAAGAGAGAGTTAAAAGGCCACTGAGAGAACCTCCATATCACAAGGCACAACAGAATGAGCTCTATTAAGTAGGAAAAATAAGTTTCTAATTATAATGTAGCATCATATAAAACAAATTCCAATTTATTTGATTATATAAAAATTACAAGCATTTCTGTAGTGCTATTATTTTTAAAGTTACAGAAAGAGCTCTTACAAATCAGTGAAAAAATAAATAACAACTACAATAAAAAACAAGGAACTGGCTAAGGATTTGTACAAGAAGTACCCAGAAAAAATATAAATCGCCGACAAACACAGGAAAAGATTCTTTTCTCACCAGAAATGAAGGAAGGGAAAATTAAAATGATTATATGATACCATAAATTTATATTAGCAAACATTTTAAAGTTCTACATTTTTAAATAAATTTTTAAAATATTATTAGCAAGTGTGCCAGTTCGAAACTACTGTGTGGCCCAGAAAAGCCATGTTTAATCCTGATCCAATGTTATGGGGCCAGACTTATTGTTTAGGGTGGAAAACTTTGATTGGATGGTTTCCACAGAGATGTGACACACCCACAACTGGCCTTTTGATTAGATGGAGATGTGGCTCCATACATTCAAGGTGGGTCCTGATTGATTTACTAGAGTTCTTTAAAAGGGAGGAAACATTTTGGAGAAACTTCAGATGCAGACTGTTGGAGAGCTGACAGAGACATGGATGATGGGAGATGCTTAGAGAGCCAAAAGTGTCCGCAGGAGACCCAGACATTTGGAAATGCAAAGCCCAGACGTCACCATGTGCCTTCCAATGAGATGCTAAGCAAGTCAAAATCTGGAGAGAGCAAAGGGAAGCCAAGAGATGAAACCCAGCATGGGAGAAGCCAAGTGAGGAACCCACACAGGAAACAAATGCTGAAAGCAACAGAGCCCAGGAGCAAGGGACCAGGAGATGCCAGCCACATGCCTTCTCAGCTGACACAGCTGTCCCAGCGTTGCTTGAGTGAAGGTAACCTCTTGTCAGTGCCTTAATTTGTACATTCTCAAGGCCTTAGAACTGTAAACTCACAACTTAATAAATACTCTTTTTAAAAGCTATTTTATTTTTGGTATATTACACGTGGCAACTTCAACAAACTAAAACAGCAGGTGTTGACAAGAGTATACCAGGAAGGATATCCTCGAGCTCTATGGAGGGTAATTTGACAGTATTAATTTTAAAAATGCATGTAATCCAGAATTCTACTCCTAGGTATGTATCTGTAAGAAAAGGTGTACAGATGTGTTTAACACAGCATTGTTTTGCACTAAACATGTCCATCAATAGAAGAATGGCAAAGAGAGCCTGACAGATATTATGTCATCAATAACTTTAAAGTTATCATCATTATGACCATTTCTAAAAATGGTAATAAACAGACACCGAAGGAGAGTTGTGTTAAATCCTGAGGTGTAAAAGGCCAGCTACAGCACAAAACCAATGATAAGTTCACATCTGGGAGAAAACAGTAACTAGATATTTGTGGAGGAGCAGAGTATATGGGTATGCTCTCAATGCATTTCTAAAGATAGATGATAGATCTTGATAGATATAGACTTATTTAGATTTTTATAGATAGGATACATATCAGATATATAAGCATGTAATGCACAGAAATCCTGTGGAAGGATGGAAGGATACATACTGGCTTTAAATAATGTAATTCATGGGCTATGGGAATGGAGGAGTGGAGGCATCCTTCACTTTTTATTTGATATGTGTATATATAAATACACACACATAAATATATTTTTTAAATGAGAATGCACTACTTTTTTAAATAAAAAGGTAGCAAATAAGAAAGAAGCCTCCCAAATAAAATAAAAGGCTTGTTTTCTTCTTTCCCTTGTGCCTCAGCATGCCCTCGCCATCTCCTTCTACCTTTACTTGCCAAGTCTCATCATATCCACACCCTTTATCCATGGCAACAACTCTTGTTGTGTATAAGACACAACATGTATGTAGTGCCATTTTTCCCATGCCATAGATCCTATACAAGCATTTTTACAAGTATCCAAGTACACAACTTAAAAAGTAACCCGGTTTAAATTTCAATAGACATTTTCCAGATTGCTATACAAAAACAGGCCATAACAATTATCATTTCCATCAGCACTTTATAAGCAGTCCCCTTTTTCCTATGCTGTAGTTCTTAATTTCTGCCAGCCTATTTGCAAAAACTGAGAACTCATTTTAATCTGCATTTCCCTGTCAAGTTATGAGTATCAGGGTCTTTCATTTGGGGGGTATCTATATTTCTTTTTTAGTGAGACAGCCCATGTCTACTGTAAACTCAACAACCTGACCAAACTGACTAAAACACATACACACACACGCATATACATACGAAGGAAAACACAGATACACACACAAAGACGATACAGACACATACAAACTGGACACACATAGATACAGACACATAAATATACAGGGACATACAGATACCCACACAGTTTAGTACACATGCATCCAAACAGGGACACACACACAGACCCAGAGACATACACAGAGACAAATACACAAACACACACACACACACCTCCAGCAGTAATAGAGAAAGGAAGATGAACCAAACAAACAAAACACATGCCTGATGAAGTCGATCAGCTGTGGGAACCTGGAAACAATTTGAAAAGAACAAAGTAGTCAGAGCACTTAAAGATTTCCAGATGCATCACTGAAAAAAACATCTGGGCATCTAAAAAACAGTAAGCCAGCATATTTCTCAACCAAAGGAATCAGGAGGTAAATTGAAGGTGAAGATGGTCGCTGCTGAGACCTTAATCAGTGGCCTCAAAGATCTATAAGAAAAGGAAAACGTGAAAAAAAAAAAAGTAATTTAGCAGACAGATCCAGGGACATAATACTCAATTAACAAAAATTCCAGAAAAAGAAGGAACCTAGAAAGGGAAAGCCGTAATCGAATGTATAATTAAAGTAAATTTTGCTGAACTAAAGAAGCATGTAATTCTATGGATAGAAAGGACTCACAAATTCCAGACTTGATGTATCAGAAAGACATGCTCACACCCCTCATCACATCTGGTTCACTGATATACCAGCTCAAATGTTTGCTACTCTCTACTCTAAGAATTAACATACAAATTCTACATAAATCCAGATAAGAAATTATTATTATTATTTTTTTTACATGGGCAGGCACCGGGAATCGAACTTGGGTCCTCTGGCATCGCAGGCAAGCATTCCTGCCCGCTGAGCCACCGTGGCCCACCCCAGATAAGAAATTTTTAAAACTTAATTTAAAAATACATCTTTATTATTTCTAATTTGGATAAATGTAGAAAAACACTTAAAAAAACACTAAAAAGATAAAAATGAACTGCAATCACATCATAAGAAATTACTTTCTTTAATTCTAACAGCATTGAGTTTATTTTATAATATTAGGTAAAATAATTAGAAATTGATATGGCTACTTTATGACCATATTGCATCTTATGACTTCATTTAATATTTTAGAACAAATTAACATCTACTGATTGCCTGTTCTATGCCAAGTATCACACATGTATACTACAAATTTCACAACTCCTTTAAGTTAACCTTCACAGAAATTTGATTTAAGCATATTCTCTTTCAACTATTTCAACTCACCTTTTAAACAATGCACCTCAATTCTATGAAAGAAGATTAAAGATAGTATTTATATTTCCTTCTTTCCCCTTCTGTCAGAGTCAAATCCAAAAGGAAGTAGAAAAACTATCAGATTTCTTTAAACATATATATCAGTGTCACTGGAAAGATTCTGAATCTTCATTCTGGCATTTATGTTGCAATATAATATGTAAACAGTGTGCTTAATTAGAGCTTGGGGAACCTACAATGTATGCTGAATTTGAAACTATTTTCTTTACGAAAAAGCTACCCATTAGTGATGATTTGTGGTTAGAGTAGGGGTTGAAGCACACCCTTTTCCCCCAGGATTTCTCCAAAAGTCAGTTGCAAAGCAACGGCAGTCAGTAACAGACCAAACAAAGAATTCTCATTATTATAAATCATCTTTCAGAGAAAGTGCTGCTTTCTTGTTTTTCCTCCCTTTTTAAGGTTAATTTTTTCATGATTTTAAACATTTTTAAATTTGAGAGACATATGCACATTCGGAACTTTGGCAGAATCTTCAATGGAGGAAACTGGGTTCAGAGATTTTTATGAACTTTCTTATGCTCTCCTTTTTACCAAAGGGGCACATAGTCATTTGTGAATGATGATGAGAGAATTTCACATCCAGCTAAAATAATGTAAGAAATAAACCGTCAATAAGAAAGACAGTGACTTAAAAATTATATTCATTAGAAGCAAATTATTTTTAGTCTCTGAGGAATTAACAAAAGGAATTCAAAATGACATCTCAATAATCAGTAATCTGATATTAGATTACTTTTCTATGAGTATAAAAGAAAACCCGATCATAGACTTTATGTTTAAATAAAAGCTCCACCACTGACTAGTTGTGGGTCCTTTGGGGGAGTTATTTTATATCCTCAGCTTTAGTTTGTAACTAGAGAGATGGTAAGTATCACTATTTTCCATGTGTTTCCTTTATTTTTTCTATAATAAAAATTAATAAATGGTTTCCCACCAACTTTGTAGACGTTTCAATGTTTTGAAACAATATCTCTGTTAAAAACTCTCAAACTCACGCTTCTATTGTCCTGCTTTTTTCTTTCCTTAGTAAAGTTTTTCTTTTTTTGTGATAATCCAGATTAGTTTCCCAATTTCCTCAGCTAACATATGGATCATGCTCTGTACAACAGAGAAAAGGGTAAGTCAGAGCAAGGGGCTGACATGCCCTACCAACTTCCACTCGAACTATGTTTCAGGAAAATGGGGCTTGATTCCTACAAACTCACTTCACATTGTTTAAGAGAGCAGGAGAAATGGGAGAAAAGGTGTGTCCCATTTTAAATTCCACAAATAATAACTTATGTCCTTTTGTAAATATATTTGAAAAGAATGAGAAAGTAAACACTATGTCTTACTAACTCATAACATGAGTGAATGCATAAGTTTGCAACTATTGCACTCATTTTTACATAAACATGTAAACATGTACATAAACATAAACATGTAAAAATGAATGTTGAGAGGTTAATATCCAGTATATATAAAGAAATCCTACAACTCAACAATAAAAGGATAAACCACTCAATTTTAAAATCAGCAAAATATATGAACAGACATTTCTCCAAAGAGGAAATGCAAATTTAGGCTGAAAAGCAAATGAAAAGATGTCCATCTTCATCAGCTGGAAGGGAAATGCAAAACAAACCACAGTGAGATATCAGCTCACACCTATAAGGGTGGCCGTTATTAAACAAACAGGAAACTACAAGTTTTGGAGAGGATATGGCGATATAGAAACATTTATTATTGCTGGTGGGAGTGTAAAATGGTACAGATGCTGTGGAAGACGCAAAAAAGAGATAAAGTTTATAGGGTGTTTGGGGTTTTCTTTGTGTCTATCTGATAATTTTATTTTTGGCGTAATGAACAAGTAATGGTCTAAAGTGAGTTTGATAGTGATTGCACAACTAGGTGACGATACTGTGACATATTAATTGTACAATTTGGATGAAATATATGATAAATGAATATATATATGAATACCAAATTCTGCAAAAAAAATAATAGCAAACAAAAAAAAAAAGAAAAAAGTTGATGTTGTGGCCCAAATAACACCATGCTTTTTATAAAACTGCTAGTTCATTCTCACTAGCCCACTTGAGGTTTTTGAAAATAGTTGAATCTAGTACAAAATCTACCTTTCTGCCCTACTCCCATCCTAGGTTAATGACACAAGCTGATTTTTGTTGGGGTGTTTTAAGCATCTGTAGCGCAAAAACCAGGAACAAGGCCGCAGGCCTCCAGGAATGTTCCGCGAAATTAGAACGGGCCGAGACTAAGGGTCCGCAGTTTCGGGAAGCAACTGATTTATTGGCTCGTGCATACGGGGCTCAGTCGAGTTACCTCGAAAGTCCAAGCCCCGAACAAAAGGCAACATTGGCTTTTATAGACACTATTACATGCTAGAAATAGGGTAAGCTTAATCTGGCAAATAGTGACATTAAAGGAAAGACAATTGGTCAGTTTAAGGTGCAAAACAGGTTACAGAAGCAGATGAGCTGTTAGGGGAGGGGTCCCTATCCCAGGAATGCATCTTATCTCGTTTTGCAGTTACACCCATTCCTGGAGGCTAGAGGAGGGGGTTCCTATCCCAGCAATATGTCTTATCTTTATTGCCTGCAGTTTCATCCATTCCTGGAGGTCAGGAGTGGGGGGTCTCTATCCCAGGAATGTGTCTTATCTCACTTGCCTCCAGTTTCATCTGCTCCTAGAGGTCAGGGGAGGGGGTCTGGGGTTTTCTACAGAGAAGGCAGCCGAATAAGAAAAAGAAAGGGGGGGGGGCTGTTTGCTACATATCCATTAGAATGTTTTTGTTGGTTCGTTCCTTATATTTGTTTTCTATTTATCACTTTACAGATTATTTTAACCAGAGTACTTTTAAGAGCCTATGGAAAAAAAAGAAAAAAGCCTATCGAAACTTTTAATACTGTGTATGATTATAAGTAGTTCAGTCTTCTAGTCATTAGAGTATATTGAAACTCGTTTTGAATGGAATTCTTTACTGATTAGTAGGAAGCAGAAGAAGAAAATCTCATATGGGCCCAATCAAGTGTACAATTTCTGATAAAATTCAGGTGTCAGAAAGCTTTGTACAGACCTACTGCTTCTGAATAATTGACATTATTCACTTATAGTTTTACTTCTCATAGATATATCTCGTTATTCACTTGAAAATGTTAAACAAGCATCGCCCCTAACAAGCTATAATCTTTTGCTACCAGTAGTATAGAAAGTTAAACAAAAGCATAAAAAGTTAATTAAAACTAAACAAGTGAGATAATGAAACTAAATGACTACTGATGACTTAAAGTCTATAGTGAACTACACGGATGGCTTGATATCTGTTAATAATTAAACAACAACAATTTGAATATGTAAACATTGTGTGGATTATATTTAGTACCATGGTGGGGTATTTTGATGTTGTTGTTTTAAGAAAAGAAATCAGAGTTAAGGAAGGCAAATTCACTTTCCTAGTTGACCATTCCACATTTTTTCCTCTCAACTCATCTTGAAAACCTCCTCCCATCCTCAGTCTCAGCTGATGACCTGCTTCCTGATTCACTCACAAAATACAAACAAGCAGAAAAGAGTCTCCAAGGGCTCTCACTATATATACCACCTATCTGCCTCTGTACCTCTACATTCTGGGTTTGCTCTTCTCCCCACTTGTCCTGTCTGAGAAAAATCCCTACAATGGTGCACCAGGCACCATCCAGTTTCACCTATTTAAGGACAAACTTTTATCCTCTAGGTTCTTATATTATCAGTTGTTTCCTCTATGGAACCATTTCCATCAGCATATAATATAACATGCCAAACTTTCCCTCACCTTAAAAACAAAACAAAAAACCTCTACCTTGCCAACACAGACCTTGCAAATATCTAACTCATTTGTCAGCTCCCCTTTCCAACAAGGTTACCAGAAAGAGTTGTCTATATTATTGTTTCTAATCCCTCCCTTTCTATTCATGCTTAAACTCAATCCGGTCAGGTAATCAAGGTTTCTGCCTTCAAAACTCCACCAAGATTGGGAAGGTTTCCCATGTACATGACTTTGCTCATTCAGTCAATGACCTGTCCTCATGCTACTTCACCAACAGCAGCATTTGAAACATTCGCTCACACCCACCCACCAACTATTCTCAAATTAGTGACTGCAGTGATCAATTTAACAAGCCAGATAATATCATTCCTCTACCCTAGATCCTCCAATAGTTTCCCCATTTCACTCAGATGAAGAGACAAAAAGAGACCTGCAAGACGCTACAGGTGTGGGCGTCTTTAACACTCAGCCCTCACCTTCTACTACTCACTTCCCTAACTCCATTCCCATGAGCTGTAAAAATCTTCCAGCTTTTTTCTCCAAAATACCAGAAATGCTCTTGTTTTATGTCTTTGTACTTGGCATTTCTTCCAACGGGAATCCTTCACCCCAAAATATCAAAATGGCTTCTCCCATTTCACTAAGATCTTTGTTCAAGTATCACCTGCTAGGTGAGGCCACTCTTAAAAATTATATTTCATCTCACCAGTAAACCATTCCATTTATCTTTTATTTCTTCTTCATAGTACTTAACACCAACTGGAAAACTATGACTTAAATTGATGAATGTATCTATGTATTGTTGGCCCTTGCTACTAAAATGCAAACCCCCATAGGGCCCATATGTCTTGTTTATTTTGTATACTGCTGTATCCTTAGTCACTAAGGTAGTGTCAGGTCCATAGTATTGTTCACTATTTATTTCTTAAGGAAATTGTTGAAAAGAAGCCCTTTCATTTTACACTCTGACTGTAGCTTGAAACATTTTTTATAAGAAGCTGAGATGATTTCTAACCACTGAAAACCACTAAATTATAACATCATCTAGGGCAAAGAGATGACCTATGTTTGAATCCTCTTATATGAAAGCTCCCCAGGATTCTTCTCCTCCTTTATCTCACCTTTAGTCTAGGTTTGATAACATTGCCTGTATTGTATAGAAGGCAAATGACAAGAACCTTTATGGAGTCAGAAGATATGAACTGAAATCCCATTCCATATCTAAAGAGCTAAAAGACTTACTATTACTGAGCTACAAGTTCCTTAAAGTTAAGAATGGAAATTTATAAACAGACATTAACAACAAAATAACATTCAAATGATATGTGACACTTAAACATGTGAAAAAATGTTTAATTTACTAGTAGTGAAATACATAACAGCACAAAATAACATATTTTTTCCTACTAAATAAAAGATTCCAAGATTCTGTGCTATGAAAGATTTGGGGAGATGGCTCCTGGTTGCTGGAAGATTATTTGACACAAATCTAGTAATTGATTCTGAACTCTTAATGCAATACAATAATTCAATTTGCAAACAATAATAATCTGAGGTACTGTGCTGGTCTGAAAGGATGTATGTACCCTAGAAAAGCCATGTTTTAATCAAAATCCCATTTCATAAAGGTAGAATAATCCCTATACAATACTGTATGTTTGAAGCTGTAATAAGATCATCTCCCTGGAGATGTGGTTTTATCAAGAATGGTTGTTAAACTGGATTAGGTGATGACATGTCTCCACCCATGTGGGTGGGTCTTGAGAAGTTTCTGGAGTCCTATAAAAGAGGAAACATTTTGGAGAATGAGAGCTTTCTGAGAGAGCAGAGAATGACATAGCCATGAGAAGCAGAGAGTCTACCAGCCAGCGATCTTTGGAGATGAAGAAGTGTGGCATATTTCTCAGGGACTGGAGCCTAGCCATACTTAAAAATTCTTTTTAATCCTTCTCTATGTCTACTCCCTTCCCCCTCTTGTCGTAGACCGCCCATTTCCGTAGCTCACCACAAGCCCACAACCCTTCCTGTTTTTCTCTTCACTTCTGTACTCCTAATTCTAGCTCTACACCTGCCTGAAGCTTAGCAACAGCCTCCTAGCTTGTATGATTGGCTGTCACCTCCTGACGTGTGAGCCCTAAACTCCCCCCCTTCCCCGAATGTACTTAAGCCCGGCGCTCTCCGAGCTCTGGGTCGTCGATCGAGCCCCGGGGTTTTCTAACCTCAAATGTCTCACTCCTCGGGTTCCCGGGTGGCCCATCCCGGTGTGTATCAATAAAAGCCTTAACCCGCATCTGGCCTCAGTG
>PVIY010027441.1:0-34208 GCA_004026745.1 Myrmecophaga tridactyla | reverse complement strand
GAGGATGAACTAAAACGCGCATGTTGTTAAGCCGCCATCTTGACCCGGAAGCTAGCCCTTGTCACCTTTTTTACAAAGTCCTTTGAGTCACAGAAGCTTTTGATTTTGAGGAGTTCCCGTTTATCAATTTTTTCTTTTGTTGCTTGTGCTTTGGGTATAAAGTTTAAGAAACTACCTCCTATTACTAGGTCTTGAAGATGTTTCCTTATATTTTCTTCTAGGAATTTTATGGTACAGGCTCTTTTTTTTATTTTAAACAAGGATTTTATTTAAACAACAAGACACTTGATTTGAAGGGAAAATTCTCTAGATTCATTTATTTTAGAGTAATTTATCCCTACCTAAAGACAGATTGCCCTACATGTAACAGCTATGTACAAAAAAGTTATCAAATTGTCCTTGGTTTTACAATGATAAATCAAAAATATTAAAATTCTCCATTCG
Source organism: Myrmecophaga tridactyla (assembly GCA_004026745.1). Classification (NCBI taxonomy): domain Eukaryota; kingdom Metazoa; phylum Chordata; class Mammalia; order Pilosa; family Myrmecophagidae; genus Myrmecophaga; species Myrmecophaga tridactyla. The sequence goes on along the minus strand of PVIY010027441.1, from coordinate 33,764 downwards.
AATAAGTATGCAAGGATTTTTTTATGTTGTTGGTTTTTGTTAAACAGTGAGAGCAAAATGACTTACTGGAATATAAAGATAAGAGTTGAATGAGCAATCACTAATGGAGAAAGGGGGTATTTTCACAGAACCAGTATTTTCCCCCATCCCATCTCCATTTGATGTCAATTAAAACATACTATTGGCCATTTAGTAACAACAACAAAAAAAACAATATGCTTGTGCACACACACCAGTTACTTTATGTACAATAAAGGAACAGGGAAAGGTAAAATGAAAGAACAGAGAAAACTATACTGTAGTAGTCAGGATGTGATGGAACCAAATTGCAGTTTTTCTCATTGAGAATGTATTCTTGGTCTGTAGGAACAGAGTTCTGGAGTAAAGTAGCAGGCTCCCTTTTTCATAGACACCTCCTGTCTGCTGCTGGAACACATCAATTGTATCTTCAGCCTCCATTTCCAACTGTGCAGGTGTGTCCGTTTCGTTGAATGGCTGCCCACCAAATCCGAATCTGATTTGCCTCATTGACAAACCCTGTCGTTCACGATAGGTTTTCATTAGTTTACTAAGTGGTGTATGCCTCTTAATCTTAAACTGCACCACAGAATCATCCTGCCCCTCCACCTTCAAATTAATATGATCATTGTTCTCAGCTTGACTCCTCCGTTGGGCTGTTCATCAGCCATGGCAAGAGCCGGAGTCTCCTCAGCTACGGCTTCACAAAAGAGGTATGAGGTCCACGCTATACGAGTACACAGAAGCACCAGAAGCCAGTACGGACTCTTATATTTAGGTCTTTAATTTATTTTGAATTAATTTTTGTATGGGGTGTAAGGTAGGGGTCCTCTTTCATTCATTTTTAAAGTATTTTTTATAGAACCAGTATTTTTGGAGAAAGAAAAAAGCAATAATTTTCAACAAGTAATTACAGAACAGATCCCAGAGTTTGTCATGGAATTCTATTCCACCATCTCAGATTTTTCCTTCTAGCTGCTCCTAAACACTGGAGGCTAGATGGAATATTAATATAGTGATTCAGCAGTCATACTTAAATAAATCCTATTCTCTCTGTTATACCTTCTCCTTCTTTCCTTATCCCTCTCTGAATCCATAGGGATCCCTGGGCAACACCCATTCCGACTTTTTCATGTTGAGAAGGGGTGTCTACACTAAAGGATAGGGAGATGTAATTAATTGATAATTTTGGAGAAGCTGGTCCCTCTGGATTTCAGGATTTATCTGACCCAGGAACCCTCCAGGAATTATAGGTTCCAGGAAAGCAAACTTAGTGCATGAAACCTTTAAAGAGTCTCAGTTCAAGCCCTAGGTGTTCTCACGAGTCAACAGGAGTGATGCTGGTTGGCATTTAGCAAACCATGGCAATCAGCACGATCTAATTGAAGCTTGCATAAGAGTAGCCTCCAGAATAGCCTCAACTCCAGTTGATATCTCTTGGCCACTGATGCCTTTTTTTTTTTTTTTTAAATTCTGGTTACATACATACAACCTAAAATTTCCCACTTTAACCACTTTCAAACATACAATTCTGTAGTGTTCATTACATTTACAACGTTGTTCTACCATCACCACTATCCATTGCCAAGATTTTTCCAATACCCCAAACAGAAACTCTGTACAAAATAAGCATTAACTCACTGTTCTAGTTTTCTAGCTGCTGGAATTTGATATACCAGAAACAGAATGGCTTTTAAAAGAGGGTATTTAATAAGTTGCTAGTTTACAGTTCTAAGGCTGTTAAATTGTCCAAATTAAAGCAAGCCTATAGAAATGTCCAATCTAAGACATCTAGTGAAAGATACCTTGGTTCAAGAAGGCCAATGACATTCAGGGTTTCTCTCTTGGCTGGAAGGGTACAAGGCGAAGTCTGCTAGCTTTCTCTCTCGGCTTTTTGTTTCATGAGGCTTCCCCGGGGACATTCTCCTTCATCTCCAAAAGTCTCTGGCTTTGCGGGCTCTGTGTCTCTTTCCAAAATGGTTCACTCTTTAAGGGCCCCAGCAAGCAAACCCACCTTGAATGGGTGGAGACACAGCTTCAAGGAAATCATCTAATCAAAAGTTACCACCCACAATTGAGTGGGTCACATCCCTGTGAGAACAATCAAAAAGCTCCCAGCCAGCAATATTGAATGAAGATTAAAGGACATGGCTTTTCTGGGGTCCACCACAAATTCAAACCAGCACACTCCCCCATTCCCCTTCCCTCCCCAGCCCTTGGTAACCTGTATTATACTTTCTGACTTTATGAATTTTCATGTTCTGCTTATTTCATAAAAGTAAGATCATACAGTATTTGTCCTTTTGTGTCTGGCTTTTTTTACTCAACATGATGTCTTTAAGGTTTATTCATATTATAGCATGTATCATAACTTCATTACTTTTTATGGCAGAATAATATGCTATTGTGTATATGTAACATATTTTTTTCTAATCTATTCGTCATTGATGGACACTTGGGTTGCTTCCATCTTTGGGCAATTGTGAATAATGCCATTATGAACATCAGTGTGCAAATACAGGTTCTAATTCCTGCTTTCAGTTTTTTGAATATATACCTAGAAGTGGGATTACTGGGTCACATGGTGGTTCTATACTTAATTTTCTGAGAAACACCAAACTTTTTACACAACAGCTACACCATTTTATAATTCCACCAACCATGTACAAATGTTTCAATTTCTCCATATCATCTCAAACATGTAGTATTTTCTCTTTTTATTAACAGAAGCCATTCTAGTGGGTGTAAAGTGGTATCTCATTGAGGTTTTTTTTGGGGGGGGACAAATAACTTCATTTGAAGACTGGTACAAATGAAAGAACTTGGTGGATGTTGACACAACTTATAAAAAAGGTAGACTCAAACATACATGCACTGCCACGCGATCACTGAAGTTATCCCCATGTTTCCAAGGATGTGTTTGGCAAATAGATATACCCTGCCAAGGCAGATTCTGGAGCACCTATCTTGTGACAGTTCATTATGTTATCACCCAATCTTTGATTTCACCTGCTCGGTCAGGAAATGAGTCTCAATGAAGTCACATAAGTGGTGGTTGTTTTTGTCAGTGGCCAGTCTGTGCAGTTCCAGCAGTGACTGATTCATCCTTTTTTCCAAGGGTAATACTATTCCATAGTATTCAGCTTGCCCTACCAGTCACCATGGTCTAGATTCTTGATTATCTTGAAAGAAGATTTGGCCATGTCGTTGTTTCTGCAGCTTAAATTTCTCAGAATATTCCCTGTCCTTAGGAGATTAGTGAAGAAAATAATTGGCAAATCTCTTCAAAGTCACAATATCACAGTCAAAGTAGTAAAACTAGCAAGACATGGAAAGATAGATGTGAGATGCATAAAGCTCCAGGTTGATCTGGCAGTTGATAGCAGTCTCCAGACTTGATTGTGGTTCTGACAACCTGCAATGGGAACAGCTGAGGATAGTTAGAGGTGGAGGTATTGGGGAAGTCCAAGGGTGTTGTGAGGAGGTGGCAGGGAGGCTGTCCAAGCACAGAGTTCTGTTTAAACTTCTGTTGAAGCAACAAAACTCAGTGACTCCCTGCAAAGACATCTGACCTCATTGTGGATTTGAGTTGCATTTTCCCTATGGCAATGACACTGAATATCTTTTCTGATGGCCTTTGGATGCCTTATTTTATTTAATGCCTCTTTTCCTTCCCTTGGCCCAAAAAGCATTGTTGACCCCACAGTGCCAGGACCAGACACATCCCCTGGAGCCATGCCCTATGCCACCAGGGAGATATTCACCCCTGGATGTCGTGTCCTATGCAGGGGTCAGAGCAATGACTTTCCTTCCAGAGTTGGGCCTAGAGAGAGAGAGAGAGGCCACATCTGGGCAACAAAGAGGCTACCTGGGAAGAACTCCAAGGCCTCACAATGGACAGTCTTAGCATCTCCCTCACAGAAATAAGTTTCATAAAGGCAAGCCTCAAAATCAAGGGCCTGACCCATTTTCTAGGGAGTCGCCAATGGTTGAGAGGGTACCCAGAAAGTTCAATAATTCCATTTATATATATACATTTTTTTTCCTTCAGACCCTCAGGGGACTCCACTAACACACACCTCCAGTTCACCTACCATATCTGAGATGTGACCCATCATTACACCAAGCTCCACAGGACTACAAGGCCTCATTCCCTCTCTGGACCCCAGGAGTCTGGGTCATTCAAATGAGCTATCCAGACAGGTTGATTTAAATTATGTGGTACAGAAAATTTAGGTTCTAAACATAATGAACATTTCTGCCTTTGGTCCCATATAGTAGGGTAAGGTCTAGAGTACATATACTGTCATCTTTTATCCTGTATTCTGATTTACCTTAAATCTAGTCAGCCTCTTTCATTCTTTTGGCTATTGATATCCATTTCTCCCTTGCCCTTTATTGAAAAGACTATTATGTCATAGTTTAGTGGATTTGGGGCCTTACTGAAGATCAACTGACCATAGAATTGGCATAGAATAGAATCTCCATACTCTCAATTCTATTCCTTTGATCAATACTTCTATCTTTGCGACAGTACCATGCTGTTTTGACTATTGTGGCTTTATAGTAAGCTTTAAAGTCAGGAAGTATTAGTCCTCCCACTTTGTTCTTTTTTAGGATATCTTTAGCTATTTGAGGTCTCTTTCCTTTCCAAATGAATTTGATAACTAGCTTTTCCAAGCATTCAAATTAGGTTGTTGGAATTTTGATTGACTCTGTAGATGAATTTGGGTAGAATTGGCAATCCTAAGAACATTCTACCTCCCTACCTATGAGCACAGACTGTCTTTCCACCTATTTAGGTCTTCTTTGATTTCTTTTAGCAATGTTATATAGTTTTGTGTGTTCAAGTCCTTGACATCCCTGGTTAAGCTTATTCCTAGTTATTTGATTATTTTGGTTGCTATTTTGAATGGAATTTTGTCCTTAGTTGTCTCCTCAGGTCATTACCTGTATGTAGAAATATTATTGATTTTTGTATATTAATCTTGTTATTTGCCACTTTTACTGAATTTGTTTATTGGCTCAAGTAGATTTGTCATAGATTTCTCAGGGTTTTCCAAGTATAGGATCATGTCATCTGCAAATAATAGAAGTTTTACTTCTTCCTTTCCTATTTGGATGCCTTTTATTTATTTCTTCTACCTGACCTCTCTAACTAGGACTTCTAGTGCAATGTTGAATAATAGTGGTAACAATGGGCATCCTAATCTCATTCCTGATCTTAGGGGAAATGTTTTCAATCTCTCAGCATTAAGTGTGATGCTGGATATGGGTTTTTCATATATGCCCTTAATGATATTGAGGAAGTTTCCTTCTAGTTTTACATTTTGAAGTGTTTTTACCAGAAAAGGATGCTAAATTTTGTTGGATACTTTTTTCAACATCTATCCATATCAGCATGTGATTTTTCCCTTTCAATTTGTTGATATGCTGTATCATGTTGATTGATTTTCTTATGTTGATCCTGGTATATACCTGACTTAGTCGTGATGTATAATTCTTTAATGTGTCATTACCTTTCTTAGTACATACTGTCAAAATGACAATATCTTTTTTTTTTTCCTCTTTTTTTCCTACTCAGTCTCATCCAGCTTGCAAGAGCCCTAGGTTGACTTCAAATGTTTTTAACATTTATGGGAAGAGCCCTCTGATCGTGTACTACCTACAGAACTACTCCACCCTGCGGCTTCATGGCAAGGACGTGCTGATGGTCAGGAGAGAAAGGACTGAAACCATCCCATATCCTTGCCACCAGTGGATAGGGCCCACGTTGCTCCAGGCCCCTGTTTCCTCTTCCCAGAAGCAACACTAGGGGAGATGGATCCCAGCCCTTAGCACAGTGCCTGGCACATAATGGGTAACAATCAAGGGTAGCCATTGACATGAGAGTAAGGTTCAGAGACTGGTTTGTTTTAATTCCAAATCTGCCTCATGAACCAGCTCTGAAACCCTTGGCGAGTGAAATTTCCTTGTGTGCAAAATTTCACTTTTCCCACTTACCAAAGTGAATGAACTAACTAGGTACTCTAACATACTTTGAAACTAAATAATGCTTCCTAGATGCTCAATGACCACGTGGTGTGTATCATTCAGAAATTTCAGTGTTCATGTGTGTATTTTATCTAACCCTACTCGCTCACACTTCTCTCACAAACCTATCATCAAATAGGGCCTACTGGCATGTATGCTAAGGATTTGGAAAAAAGCGCAGATCTCAAGAAGACAGTCTGGCATACTGTTGGTATTCTAAGACTTGGGGTAAAACCCAGAAGGCTTCAGATATAAGCAGTTTAGCAGGGGCGAGTTAAAACAAGGATTTTGGAATCACATAGAACTGAACTCAAGAATCAACCTTACCCTTACCAGCTGTATGATCTTAGATAAATTCCATCTTCTGTCTGGAGCTCCTGTTTTTCATCTGTAAAATGGGAGTACCAGTGCCTGCCTCATGGGGTTGTTTACAGAGACAATAGACGTAAAGATTTAGCATAGTACCTGGCAGATAACAAGCGCTTGAATATTATATATCTCCACTTAGCGCCCCATCACATGAGCTTCCCTCGTGAACTAGGTAGGACTTTGCATCTCCTGCCAGCTAGAATTTCATATTTCCACAAACTTAATTATGTATCTGTGAGCAGAGAACAATAAAAATGACTCGTTTCATAGTACTTTATGTTTGTAACGTGCTTTCCCATGTATCACCTGCTTTGTTCTATGCAGTGTTCTACGCTGCTATAAAGCAGTGTAGTAAGTTGGGGATATACAGCCCTGGATTTGAGTCTCAGCTCAGCAACCCATTGGCCTTGAGATGTCATGTGCCTGGCTTCACCTCTGAGCTTTGATATTTCTATCTACTCATTCCTAAAATAAGAACAATTAAACCAAACTAATAGTATTGTGACTAAAATTAAATGGCATGGAACTGGTACTAAACAAATAATAACTCTCATTATTATTAATATACCATGTAGGTCAGTCCTAGTATTCCTATTTTATAGATAAGGAAATGAGCCATAGAAGATGAAATATCTTATCTAAGATCCCTCAACTCGTGATGTGTGTGGCTGAGACTCTAATCAAGTCAAGATGGGGTGGAGGCGGAAGGGAAAGAGAATTTTTCTACAAAAAAACATGAGACAGGGAATGAGGTCTGGGGCCTGAAAGGAAAGGAAAGTTGGAACCACTGTGTTGAATAGAGGGAGAATTTCAGGTGACAGATTAAAAAAGTATTAGTCCTTCCATCAGTAGGAGGAAAGAAAGGTTTCCTTAAAGGTAGAGAATGGCCTAGCCACAGAGAGGAGAGCCTCTTCCTTTCCAAAACAGGCCATAGTCAAAGAGTTGAAGAGGTTATTTCCTACTCAGATTTCAGTTATCTTTTGGAAACACAGGTCATGTTGCCCACTCTGCCATCCCATCCTCCTTCTTTTCCATGAACTAAGCACATATTGCTAATAATACAAAGGGTCAACTCTATGAGGCAACGTGGGGTTTTCCCTTGACCATGAAACCACTGAGTCCACCCCAACTTATGCTGAGATCATCAGGCAGACTCAGAGTAACAGGAAGAGGCAAAAGGACAACCTTAGACAGCTGAACTGGCTCCACTGGAACGAATGGAATTATTTTGATGAGTACCTAAAGGAGCTAAAAAAGAACTTCCTCAGGTATTTAGTGGGCTTTAGGGAAGTGGCATGGTTTCAGTGGTAGAGTCATATTGTAATTTTGTTTTGAGCCTTTTCTTCCCCCATTTAGCAACATAGCATGGAAATTTCCCTGTGCCTAATGGCTTCTTCAATATTTTAATTTTATTTAGAAATTTTCCAGCCTTCCAAGAGAGTTGAAAGTATAGTATAGTGAATACTCATATGCCCCATCACTGCATCTTCCAATTATTCACATTTTGTCAAGTTTGCTTTCTCTTTTATATCTAGACACAGTTCAGATTTCTCCAATTGTACCCAAAGTGTCCTTTTTTTCTCCCTTTACCTTCTGCTCCAAGATCTGATCAAGGACCATGAATTATATTTTGTTGTTATATCTCTTCAGTATCTTTTGATAGCCTTTTTGGGTATTTTTTTGTTTTTTTATGATGGAGTTTTTCAAGAAGTTCAAGCCACATTCTGAAATTGTCCAATTATTTCCTCAAGGTTATCTTTTAACTTGTTCTAAAATCCCTTTATTTCCTGTAAACTGGAAGTTCAGTCTGCACTAAAGGTCTGTTGAACTCAAGTTAAATCTTTTTGCCAAGAATAACTCACTGATGATGTTGTATATTTATATTATATCCCATTAGAAGGTATAACATCTACTTGCTCTACAAGTGGTAATGATGAGTTTTAACTTGGTTAAGGTGTATCTTCCAGACCTCTCCACTGTAAGATCCATTTTCACATATGTAATTAGTAAGAATTAAGTGAGATAATTCTTTGAGACCATATGAATATGCTCTCCCAACAATCTTTGCCCAGTGCTTTTAGTCTCCAATGATGGTCTTTGTATCAGTTATTACATTTGGATTGCAAAATGTTGGTTTTCTACTTCTATAATTTCTTCTACATTTAATAATTGGCATTTTTCTGTAAAGAAGAGTTACTGTCTTTCCCCCCCCTCTGTCTCTCTCTCTTTTTTTGACTATTACTATTGGCTTATGGGTTTTTATTTAATTCAATACCCTATAATCAATTATTTTTATTATTCTTTGTTATGCTCAAATTGTCCCCAGTGTGTTCAATATTATTTTAATGACCTCATAATAATCTATTGCATGACTATACTATAATATATTTTACCAATGTATGATTTTCAGACATTTAATTTGATTCTATACCTTTTTTTTTTTAACATGGGCAGGCACTGGGAATCGAACCTGGGTCTCCAGATTCTATACCTTTTTAATTTTAATATCCCAACTGTCTGACACATAGGGACACCCAGTAAATATCAACTAACAAATGAATATTTAAATGACTGTAGGCAAGGTAGGCAGTGGACCATTGCCACACTTTAAAAAAAAATTATTTTGAAATAATTTCAAATTTACAGGACAGTTGCAAAAATAATACAAAATCTATACAGAGAACTCCAATATACCCACGGCTCCCATATACACAGATCCACCAATGTTCTAGTTTGCTAGCTTCCATAATGCAATATTCCAGAAATGGAATGGCTTTTAAAAAAGGAATTTAATAAGTTGCTAGTTTCCAGTTCTAAGGCCAAGAAAACGTCCCAATTAAAACAAGTCTATAAAAATGTCCAATCTAAGGCATCCAGGGAAAGATACCTTGATTCAAGAAGGCCGATGAAGTTCAGGGTTTCTCTCTCAAGTAGAATGGCACATTCTGTCCGTGTTCACCATGTGCAATGAACACAGTCAGAGTTTCTCTCTCATCTGGAAAGGCACGTGGCAAATACGGCATCATCTGCTAGCTTCCTCTCCAGCTCCCTGAGAGGCATTTTCCTTCTTTATCTCCAAAAGTCGCTGGCTGGTGGACTCTGCTTCATAGTTCTGTAGCATTCTGAAGCTTTCTCCAAAATGCCTCTTCTTTTATAGGATTCCAATAAACTAATCAACGCCCAAGTAGAATGGGTAGAGTCATGTCTCCATCTAATCAAGTTTAATACCCACAGTTGATTGGGTCACATCTCCGTGGAGATAACCTAATCAAGTTTCCAACCTACAGTGCTGAATAGGGATTAAAAGAAACTATTGCTCCCACAAGATTGATGAGGATTAAAACATGGCTTTTCTAGGGTACATAAATCTTTTCAAACCAGCACACCCAACTTTTAACACTTTGCCACAATAGCCATATCATTCTGTCGACCTATTCATCTCTCTCTCTATATATATATTTCTCTGTCTATCTATTGTCCCACTTTTTGAGAGACATTGAAAGGCCCACCTTCCCCAAAATATACTATATCACCAACTGCTGTGTCTGAAATTTCTACTAATATAGTCAGCTTTAGATCCAAAAACCCACCCTAAAAAATCTCTTCAAGTCTAGATATTTAACCTTAGTGAGGTGTTCTAGTTTGCTAGCTGCCAGAATGTGATATTCCAGAACTGGAATGACTTTTAAAAGGGGGAATTTAATAAGTTACAAGTTTACGGTTCTAAGGCCAAGAAAATAACCAAATTAAAGCAAGTCTATAAAAATGTCCAAATTAAGGCACCGATAAGATGTTACCTTCACTCAAGAAAGGCCAATGAAGTCAGGATTTCTCTCTCAACTGGAAAGGCACTCGGCAAACATGGTGATGTCTGCTAGCTTTCTCTCCAAGCTTCTTGTTTCATGACGCTCCCCAGGGGCATATTCCTTCTTCGTCTCCAAAGGTCTCTGGCTGCCTGGACTCTCTGATTTGTGACTCTGCTCTGTTGCTCTCCCCTCGTTCTGGAGCTTTCTCCAAAATGCTTCCTCTTTTAAAGGATTCCAGTAAACTAATCAAGACCCACCTGGAATGGGTGGAGTTACATCTCCTTCTAAGCAAGGTTGATACCCATAATTGGGTATGTCACATCTCTGTGGAGATAGCCTGATCAAGTTTCCAACCTAAAGTGCTGAACAGGGATTAAAAGAAAGGGTTGCCTCCATGAGATTGATCAGAATTAAAACATGACTTTTCTGGGGTACATAATCCTTTCAAACCAGCACATGAGATAATATATGAAACTTGCCTTGATGTAATCATTCATTGAACGGACATTGACTGAGTATCTACTTGTGTCAGACATGTGCTAGACACTGTAGATACAAAGTTGAATAAGACATTCTATCTTTCCTCCCAGAATTCTCATTTCTCAGGCCAAAATCCTTGAAGTCATCCCCGATTCTTCCCTTTCTCTCACACCTCACAGCAAATCCTGTCACGTCTCTTTTCAGATTGTCTAGATTCCAACTCTTTCTTACCATCTCTACAGCCCCTGTCCTGATCCCTGCTTCCATCATCTCTCAATTGGAAAGTGTCCCTGGCCTCTCACTGGTTTCTCTACTGCTAGCTGCACCCATGATTGGTTCTTCACAGCCATCAGAAAGATCCTTTTAAAATCTATGTCGTAGCATAGTCTTTCCTTTCTTCAAACACTCAACTTTAATTCCTACTGCCATGCATCCCCTTCACTCCATTCCAGCCACCCTGGCCTCCTTCCCTGACCATGCCCCACCTACTTCCATTCCTGGGACCTGGTGCTTGCTACACTCCCTCCCTTGGATCCTCTGAATTATGATGCATTGAATAAAATAAGAATCTATCAGTCTGCAGTGATAATAAATAAGGAAGAAAGAAAGTTCTTGTTTACAAGAGAAGGGTAAGTAATGTGAAAAAAAGAGAGTAATAGAGTTAGAAATCAACATTTTGCAATCACTGTAGTAACTGATTCAAGCAAGAACCATCAATGATGCTAAAACTATTGGATGAAAGTTTGAAGAGGAGCAGGATAGTTATGTAGCCTCAGAATATATCCCCCACAGATTAGTTATTAATTACAAAGGGAAAAATGATATCTTTGCAATGGAGAAACATGGTAGACACCACCTAATTAAATGATTTGAGATGAAATCACCAGTAGTGGGACTAACGGACATCATGAGCTTTCTGATGTCATACACTGAAAAGGACACATTATTTATGTAGTATTCCTGCCAAAAATGAACAACTTGAATCTAATCACAAGAAACATAATATAAACCCAGATTGAGATACATTTTCAGGAACCGGTGGTCTGTAATCTTCAAAAATGTTAATGTCTTGAAAAACAAAGAAAAGTAAGAAACTGTTCCAGAATAAAGGAGACTTAACAGATAATGTAAATTTTGATACTGTATTGGATCCTGGACCGGGGGAAATATTGGGGCATTTGATAAAATTTGAATAAGGTTGTATATTAATATAGCATCAATGTTACATACCCTGAATGTGATAATAGGTCTGTGTTTATATAAGAGAATGTCTTATGTTTTTAGTAATATGTACTAAAGTAGTTAAGGATGAAGAGTCATGATTTCTATAATTAACTTTCAGATATTTTAAGGGAAAAAAGTAATATGATTATAGGTAAGGGATTGATAAAGAAAATGTAGCAAAATGTTAACAACTGGTGAATCTAGGTGAAGGCATGTGTGAAGATTTTATCCTGTTCTTGCAACTTTTCTGTAAGTTTAAAATTATTTTTAAAAAAAGAATACCCCCCATGCCACCTTTTTCCTGCTCTGCTTTAATTTTCTCCATAGCACATATCACCACATGATATATTCTTCATTTACTTGCTTGTTTATTCGTTTGTGGCTGTCCCTGCACTAGAGTGTGATCTCCACAAGAGCAGAGGCTTTGTTTCATCTGTTGCTGAATCCCCAGGGCCTAGAACAGTGCCTGGCATGTAATAAGTATTTAATACATATTGGCTAAATGAAAAAGGGAATATATCAATTATTTGGCTGCGAGTTACAGAAAGCACTCACTGTGGCTTAAATAAGAAGGGTGTTTATAGTTTACTTCCCAAGAAGATTTGCAGGTAGCTGGCTCAGTGATGGCAGGCAGTGATTCTCCTGGCCTTTCCTTCATGGTGGCAAGATGGCTACTACAGTTTCAATGTCATGTCTTTTCATAGACCATCCCAGGGATGGAGAACGGGGCGAGGCAGGGGCAGGTGGGATGGAAAGGTGGGATAAACCACAAACGAGTTCCCCTTGTGCTCACCTCTTTTATCAGAAAGCAAAATGTTTCCGAGGCTCCTACAGTCAACTTCCCCCTCTGTCTTCCATTCATGCCCCCCATAACTCTTTCACTGGCCACCCCAGCTGCAAGGAAGCTTGGAATGCATCTGGCAAAGGGGAATGAGGTTTCTGTGACTGGGCTGGACCATTCATAGAACTGAGCCCTTTATTGCCCAAAACAAAATCTGGTTTTTTTTTTTTTTTGTTCAGTTTGCAAGGAAGAAAGAGGGAATTGCTATTGGCTAAGCAGCTATCAATGTCTGCTAGAAAAAGAAAGAACAACATGAGTGTATAGTTAAATTGTTCATTGTGTAATGTGCTGCAAACCGAGTTATTTCTAGAAATAGTACTTTGCCTTGTAGACCTTTCTTATTACATGAATTTTATTTCCCACAGTGCTATAAAATATAGTGTTAGATTTTGGCCCCTGCCTCCTCTTCTTGTTTGACCACCTATCTTCTTAGCATCTCCCCCTTTAAGATGTCTTTAGTTTGCCTTCAAAATGTGAAAAGAAGTTAAAAGATTCCCACTTCTAGCCGATTTTGACTTCCTTCCCTCCATTGAAAACAAAATTAAAAACCTGCTCCAAATTTTCCCCGTTGTCCCTTCTGATTAACAACCAAAACCTTCCAAGAAAATCATTTGCTACATTCCCATTATTTCTTCTGGCCTACTTGCCCCCACAGTATTTCTTAGAAAACAAGTTCCAGTGCTCCAATTGTTTCCCACACCACAGACCTCCATAGAGCAAGCATTTCAGCAGCGGCTCTGGGCCCAGACTCAGCCCTGGCTTCAGCTTTCTCCTGGACTGTGACTCTCCTTGCCTGTCTTTCTAATTTGAGTACATGTTCCTTGAGGACAGGTACCACATCTTATTCCTATATGTATCCCCAGGGTTGAACATGACACCTGACACACAGCAGTGATAAGGAAAGACTAGGAGACTGAGTTTCTGCTGTGTTGGGTTGCCCTTGACAGACGTAATAAATTAATTTGTAGATATTTGCCTCTCTGACCATATGGAGATAGAACGAAGCCTATGAAGAGATCACACTGCCTTTTTAAAGTCTTTTTCCAAACAAGTCTTTGTGGTTTTCCCCCACAGGGAGGTGGAGATTATCAATCAAAGAGCAGCAGATAAAAAGAAGGAAAATCACATTTTCATCCCACCCTCGAGCCTCAATGAGGAACAACTTATCAATGTCAAAAAATCTAGAAGAAGCTGTCAAAGAGAGGTTGCATTTCTTTTAAGGTTTGTTTGAACAAAAACCATGGGAAAATGAAGTGTGAATTGTGTAAGAATCCCTAGTACCTGGGAAAGAGCCTAAAAGTTCTGCACACAAGGTGTGTCCAAAGAGTTTTATTTCAGGCACTCCTGCAATTCATACAGATACTCAACTCTGAGTTTGTTTTTATGATGCTGATGAGTATAGTAAGGGCTTGCATTGATTTTGCACTACCTCTGTGCAAAGCACTGGGCAACTACGTACTTTATGAACAGATTAGTCAGAGCTCTCTGGTTGCACGTGCCAGGAAACCAGCTCAAACTAGCTTAGATGGAAAGAGAACCTCATGGCTTAAGTAACTGGAAGGGCTCCAGGCAAGGTTGGACCCAGAGACTCAGTGATTTTTTTCAGGTTCTCTCTTTCCAACCACTTTTCCTCTGTGTGCTGGCTTCTTTTTCAAGCTGCATCATCCCTCAGAGAAAGAAAGAAAGCCAAGGAGTAGGGGTACGGACCCCACGTTCGGTTTGCAGACTTCTACTTAACTACCTTATATCTTCAACTGGTTTGGTGTCCCTAAGTCTAATGTCTCTTTATTTCAATTTCTTTAGAAAACAAAAACTAAACTTTTCAGCTTTCATTTCATTCTCACAACAACCCTTTGAGGTAATATATAAATTAGGATTATTGTATATAACAGAAAAATGAAAATAACAGTGATGCAAAAGTTCTCCCACATTAAAAAAAAAAAAAAATCTGGAGGTAGGCAATGGAGTCTGGTCTAATCTGGTCTGGTGGCTCCACAGGAGCTTCAGGGACCCAGGATCCATCATTCTAGCTCTTGGCATCCATCCCTGTATCCCCGGGCTCCCTCCTGGTCCACCGAGATGGCTGCTAGAGAAACAGGCGTGCTCTTTATTTTTCAGACTAGAAGCAGGAATGAAAGGAAGAGAGGCTAACCCCATTCTCTGTTTTTTAAGGAGCCTTCCTAAAGTCTCAAACAACATTTTCACTTAGATCTCATTGCCACAACATGACTATATTATGACAGCACTACCTCCTTTTTTTTTAACAAAGTTATAATTTACATATCATAAAATGCATCCATTATAAGTGTACAATTCAGTGATTTTTAGTAAATTTATAGGGTTAGGCAATAATTATCACAGTCCAATTTTAGAAATTTTTCCTCATCCCAGAAAGATCCCTTCTGTCCATTTGTAGTCATTCCCCATTGGAGCCTCCTTGGAAATACATATAACATCACCACTTTATTTCAAGGGCCAGATCTTAATGACATAGTGATGCAAGGGAGGGCTGGAAAATGAAGTTTGTTTGTTTTAATTATGGATGCAGTGCTATCCTAAACAAAAAACAGTTCCACTGCTAAAGAAGAAAGGGAGAGTGGATGGTGGATTGGTAACAGTCTGTATCGCAGGTAGATGATGTTATACTCTCTGTTTTAGAGACGAAGAATCCAAAGCTTTAAGAGGTTGAAAGTTTTGCCTAAGGAGACCTTCTAAACTTTCATTTGTCTCAAAGTTTCAATCAGCAGCAGACCCTAAGCATTTAAATAAAAAATACAATGAGAAAAAAACATTTAAAATTGTAGATTTATTTCTATCTAAATTTTCCTCTAAATTGGGAAAAGACCACAACTTTTTTTTAATTATAGCAGTTTATCTTGAGACATACCTGTTTGAACCATGGAATCTTGTACTTAACTCTGGTGGCTTATTAATAATAGTCTTTGTAATATCCATCTTAGATTCTTAGAAATAGAAAAGATCCAAGTTAGTCATGGATTAAACAACAATATTACTATCATTCCCTCAGATTTGAATATCCTTAGACTGTTTTGTCTTCTGGCTAACCCCTATCTGACCCACCTCAGGTATCACCTACTACAGGAAGTCTTCACTGCCCTGCTCAGGGCACCTCTATGTGCCCTCTGCTTTCCCAGTCACAGTCCATGGAGATATCCTACTTCAGTCATGGCTTTGCCTGTCCATTTCCCTATATTGTAGGTTTGTCTTTGAGGTCAGGAACCTTGTCCTAGATTACTTTGTTTTCTAGAGCCTGGTCCAATACCTGGCACCCAGCAAGTACTCAGTCCATGAACGAGTTGTCATTGTGTGCTCAGCACTTTATTTTAGTTCTTTACTTTTGCCAGCCAATGTTATTGATTGATTTGTAAACTTTTTCTCCTAACACTTCTCATGATTCCAGTGAAACTTGAAAAAATCATACTTCATACTGAATTTTTATCCAATTTGTGGGTGTCTTTTTGCCATCCCCCACAGGAAGCACAGGGAGGAGAGACAAAGAGAAGAGAAACAGAAGTCGAGCCACTCCCCCTTCTCAATTTTAAACCCTGAGGAACTCTCTGTCCTGGATTCAGGGAAACCCGGCAGCATCTGTGATGTTTCTGCAACCAGGTGGGAAAGAACAACAGCCAGAGAAATAAAAAGTTTGGCCAAAGACTGAGAAATAGAAATAACTATTTTGGGGAGAGGGGAAGAATCCATTTATAGTTTTTCCTCAACTGTGTGAAAAGCAAGAATGGGTAGTTTTGTGCTTTGGTCATTATATCTAATCATGCATTTACTCATTATTTTATTTAAAATATTATAAATAGTTCTGCCCTATAGCATGATCACAATGGCTGCCATTTATAGAGACCGCTCACCCCGATGTTCCACACGTGGCCTTTTTTAACATTCATGTCAGGTCTATGAAATAGGAACTCTCCACTGCATTTTACACAGAGGCAAACTCAGGTTAAGAGAAGTTACAAGAATCCTCTGGAGTAGACATCCTGGGGAAAGAAGAGTGGATGAGAAACAGTCCCTGTTCTCAAGGAGTTCACAGATTTCTGTGGAGTACTTTATTTTTCTAAGTCATGGAGAACCACTGAAAGATATTAAACATGGAAATCACGTGGTCAGATTTGGCTCTTAAAAGTTCCTGTGGCAGATAGTGGTCTTCATGAAGTGAATACACATGTGTTCTAAGGACTTGCGAAGTCCCACACTAATATTTCCCCCACTATACCTCTAGATCAGTGAGCTCCAAGCTTTATTGATTTCGCATCCCCTCTCAGTACAACATTTATGAGAACTCAGTCCCAAATAGTATATTAAGTTCAGAAATCATATAAATATATTTCTTTACTAATATAGTATATATATAGTATGTATACTATAAAACAGAAAAATAGAAATTAAAAAGGATGAGATATGGATGAACCTTCAAAACATTATGCTGAGTGAAATAAGCAAGGCAGGTAAAGACTAACACAATATGATTTTCCTTTTCTGGAATATCTAGAATAGCAAAAATCATAGAGAAAGAAAGTAGAATAGAGATTACAAGGGGATGGGAGGAGGGGGGATGGGGAATTTGTTGCTTGGTAGGTATAGAATGTTTGTAAAATTTGTAAATATTTAAATTTTTTTAAAAAGGATGAGATTAAAAATACATAAGTAGAAGTTTCAATACCTTCTCTTCATAATCTAGTGGATCATCTTGTGGACATTCTTGGATACCCACATCCCTCTCTGGATATTATTGCACTGAAGGAGACCCAAGGTAAAAATCAACCAATTTTTTTTTCTTTTTTTTTTTTTTACCTTTTGTTACCATTTGTTACTTTTTGTTCCCCCATAGGAAGAGGTGAAGCAGTAGAAAGAGCTTTGGCTCCAAAAGGCTCTGGATTTTGAATTCTTGCCCTGCCCTCACTTTACACACACCTGTTACCCAAGTTCTCTGGGCCTGTTTCCCTGGCCACAAAAAATGTGGACGGTGGTCATCAAGTGTAAAAGAGTTAACCCGTGTATTTGTTTTGGTTGTTTTTATAAAGCTTCTTATAGTTCTCACTCCAGGAAACTTTGTAGCATGCAGGATTGAGTGCAATGGCCTAGCCCAGAAGGAAGGCTCCCTGGGTTTTCTAGACCCTGGACCAACTGCGTTCTTACCTCTCAGGGCAGTCCTTACACTGCTGACCCACCAGTGAGCCCTGAAGTGGTGAAGTGCTAGAAAATACACACACTTTTACCCATAGGGAAGAGCCTCCAAATTCTGAGAGGTTAATATTCAGACAGAGCCCAGCCTGGGTCTAAAATGTCCCTCCAGACACCTCTTTCAGAAGTAGCCAAGTTCCAGACCTTTCAGGAAGTTCAGGAAGAGCAGATCTGCCCTTCCTGTTGCAGATCCTGGAAAGGAATTGAGAAGAAGTGGTCTCTGCCCCATGGCAGTCACATTCCATAAATTATCCCATTAAATTTTCAGAACAGTCCATGAGGTAGATTTTATTTTCCCTATTTTTCAAAGGAGGGCACTGAGGTTCTCAAGTTGAGACCAGCATCTCTCAGGCTCCTCTTAGATCTCCCACAGTAGCCAGATGGATCTTTCAAAACTCCATATCTTATGCTACCCCACTTCTTATGTTCTCCTCATTGTCCTAAGGATCCTAAGGATAAAATCAAAAGTCTTAGACAGAAGGCCTTCACAAGACTGTCTCTGCTCACCTCTCCTCTCTTGTCTATCTCCATCACATTCCCACCCTCCACTCAAGCCACAGGGACTCCCCTTAAGAAGCCAAGCTCCCTCCTGCCTCCCAGTCTCCTAGGATGCCAATCACCTCCTAGCCCTCCCGTCCTTCTCCTGGCCTGCTTCTCCTCCTTCCCAGCTACACATATGTCTCCTCCTCCAGGAAACTCTATAATATGAGCACACAGATCAGAGTTTAATGCTACTCAAAGTTTCCAGACTTTTCATAACATGAAAACTTGCTGAACCCAAAGTAGTGCAAGGAACTGCATTTGGAAAATTCTGGGCTGAGAAGTTTGGGGCCCGTTTTAGAGGAAGCAGCCCAGCAGTTGTTTCACAGGATTACTACTACAAGGTGGAGGAAGAGCCCAGCTTCAAGGGCAGATGGATGGAAGGGTGGTGTGTCAAGAGTCCATGGTGCTGACATGCATTTTCCTGAGCTCAGAGCCCTGATTTTCCCATATGTCTGGGACGGGGCAGCTGACAGTCATAGCAGTCTGCAGAAGCCCGTAAAAATATGGCCATTTAAGTTTTGGCACCCAAATAAAGGACTGTTGATTAGCATAAAATATGAGTCTTTGATATATCTACAAAGTATCTTGAAGTAATGTATAATAGGCTAAGAAATTGCCCCTCATTTTTTTCTTAATTATAACTTTGACTTAATCATTTGTTTTTATCACCTTGAGCAGTAGCTTGCAACAAAGTTTCCCATGACTGAAATGTAGCTTGCTCTGGTCAGGCCTTTACTCTGTTCTAAGCCTGAGGCATGTACTATTTTATTTAAATCTCACAGAAGGCCTGTGAGATACTTGATGTAGTTTTCCTCATGTTACCACTGAGGAAACTGAGACTCTGAGAGGTTGCTAGACTCTAATGTTTGGTAAAGAGTGGAGCCTGGATTTTAACTCCAAAGTCTGAATTCCAGCCTAACTATTCTTAATTGAAGATTAGAGGTAAATTTAATATGGAGAAAGTTCTAGCAAGTCCCTTTCTCCTTTGATTAGGGAAACCACCACCAGTATTGGATTATGCAGCATATGCATATACATTTTCTCATTCCCCAGCCTCCCAATGTTTTTATACTATAATTTTGATTGGATCCCTAACCAGTGTTTACTTTATTATGACACCATTAACATAATATTACCACCTGGGTCATGGAGTGTATTATGGCTTTTATTTTCTTCCTGCAACACTTTTTGCTATCCCTGGAACTTTTTTTTTTGGTCTGTTTTCTTGCTTATTTTTTGTATGTTTGTCTGTTTTTAATGTACTTGTCATAGTTTATCTTTAAATTCTCTCTGGATTGTATAAATCTCCCGATAATTCAGATTCTTTACAGAGTCTATCAGTTTCACCTGTTTCCCATTCTTCTGACCTGCTGCACTCTGGGTGGTTGGTTTCTAGTCTGTTCATTTAGTCCTGGGGATTCCCTTCTTTCTTCTCTTAGCCACACTGATTTTAAATCCCTTCTTTCTTCTCTTAGCCACACTGATTTTAAAATCTGTTTCTGTTTGTATCTTTCAGGTTTCCCCCACAGAAAGGTGAAGACCAACAAGAAGTCAAAATCGAAGCAAGAAAAGGAGGTATCCATCACTGACTGCTCGCTTTTCAGCTCACCTGAAGGAATTCTTATCTAAGAATTGGGAGAAACCTTATAGGTGAAATCTGTACGTGTTGTTGAATTTAACCTAAAAAAGGAAATAACAAAACAAAACAAAAGTTATATGGCAACTAGGGACATATTTAGTCATTTCTAGTTCCTGGGACTGAGGCAAAGGCAGGATTTAAATAGAAGTTAAGTCACTCCATTCATTCATGCATTTGCTGATTAATCCTTTCATTCACTTTTTTTTTCATTTTTAAGCAGTTTTATTCACACATCATGCAATCCAGCCTAATTGTATAGATATTCTTCGCCACCATACTCTCATCACTCATTAATAATACCACCATGGTGTATACACTGTTATTATATAGCCTGATAATAGTAATCATAAGAGATATTATTTATTTATTGAATACTTACTATGTGCTAAGTGCTCTATTAAGTCCTTTATAGACATTACCTTTTGGGACCTCCTGGCAGCCCCTGAGATGGGTATTGTTACCTTTTTGTCTTCTAAGAGGTTGTGCAAGCATCCCTTAGGTGTCTATACTGTACTCCCCATCAACTAGGTGGACAGATAACAGAGGTGAATAAAGGCAAGGTCCCTGATCTTAAAGGGCTCACAGTCTGGAATAAGGAGAGGATGTGGAAACTGAGGATGTGGAAACTGATAAACACATTAGTGCTTCAACAGAGATCTGTTGGAATCCCCCCCCCCCCAAAAAAAAAAGTTCATGGCAGGTGATGCCAGTGAGCCCGAGAGCCCTTCTGGAGAGAATTCATTGAGGTGCTGAGGCAAGGCAGCCATTTGTGGAAAAGACCTACAGGCAGCCTGAGGGGCTTGGGCTTTATCATTTGGACCTCAGGACATAGGAGAGTGACATGATCTGTGTTGGAACAGTCTGTCTGGCACAGTAAAGAGGAAAGAAATCATGCAGATGGTTATTTACCCAAACCAAAAAGCAAATAAGTGCATTCTTGGAACCCAGCATCTTCTACTGATGTACATCCTCACTTGACCTGAATATAACTCTAAGGCACGCCCTTGGTAGCACTGCTCAGATAAAGGGGGATTGGGGAGGGGTGACAGAGAAGGAGCTCAGGCTTTGGCACCAGGAAATCCTGCCCTGCTTCCTGACAGATGTGTGACTGTAGGCTTAGTACCTGATAGATGTGTGACTGTAGGCTTAGTACCTGATAGATGTGTGACTGTGGGCTTAGTACCTGATAGATGTGTGACTGTGGGCTTAGTACCTGATAGATGTGTGACTGTGGGCTTAGTACCTGATAGATGTGTGACTGTGGGCTTAGTACCTGATAGATGTGTGACTGTGGGCTTAGTAACTGATAGATGTGTGACTGTGGGCTTAGTACCTGATAGATGTGTGACTGTGGGCTTAGTACCTGATAGATGTGTGACTGTGGGCTTAGTACCTGATAGATGTGTGACTGTGGGCTTAGTACCTGATAGATGTGTGACTGTAGGCTTAGTAACTGTGTGCCTTGACCATCCTGAACTTTCCTTGAAGCAAAAACGAATTGCCTACCTGGGAGGGTTGTTGTCATGGTTAAATGAGATAATTTATGCGAAGTTCTGGACACAGTGTATTTCACCTGGTAATTGCTATCAGCTCTTATTGTTTGTTATTGTTGTTACAAAGTATATTCTTCTCTTGAAAGCACTCTCTCCTCTTCCCTTCATTACCCAAGCCACAACCAACTCTGTGTAGTTCCTCCTATTTCTGGGCCTTTTGCATGTTGCTGTTTCTATACATGAAAAGCTCTTCTCTTCCGTCCTCACTGTGACCTTCCAACACAGCTAATTCCTGCTCCTCCTTCAGGACCTGCTTAAGCATCCCCTCCTCTAGGAAGCCTGATGCTCCCATGTGCTCCCACAGCATTTTGGGCTATGAGAGATACCACCATGAGAGCAGTTATCATAGTGGATTGTAATTGCCTGCTTCCTGATCTATCTCTACAATAGGCCCCACCCAGCAAGAAGGGAAACTGCATTGCTATCCAAGGTCACCCCCATCTGGACCCCTTCCAGAAATTACTAAGGACTCAGAACCACAAGCCTCTCAGAAAGTCAAAGATAAAAAGACCTGCCTCTGCCTTTTGTAACTATTAGAAAGGAAAATTATGGGGAAGAATTAGTTGAGGGTAAAGCATTGAAGGGAATTAACATTTTAAAAGCATTTACTGTAATGCTGGATAAAGCAAATAAGAAATTATATGATGTTCTAATTCTGTCATTCCCTGTGTTGCTGAGAACCAGTATTCTCAGCATGAAAAAAAGGAAATTAAGATGTTAAACTAGAAGATATTAAATTAAAACCCTGTAGTCCTGATTTTTTATTGTGGTAAACTATACATAATATAAAGTTGACTATTGTAAGCATTTTAAAGTGTACAATTCAGTGGTATTAAGTACATTCACAGTATCATGCAACGATCACCACTCTCTAGTTCTATAACTTTTTCTTCATCCTAAACAAAAACCCTGTGCCCACTAAGCAGTCACTTCCTGTTCCTCCCTACCCTAGCCACTGGCAGCAACTAATCTGCTTTCTGTCTCTATAGATTTGCTTATCTTAGACATTTCATACAAATGAACTCCTACAATATCGGTCCTTTTGTGTCTGGCTTCCTTCACTTAGCATAACGTTTTCAAGGTTCATCCATGTTGTAGCCTGTATTATTACTTCATTCCCTCTTTTTGCCTGAATAATATTCTTTTATATGTATAATACCACATTGTGTTTATCCATTCATCAGCTGGTGGCATTGGGTGGTTTTCACCTTAGGGCTATTATAAGTAATGCTACTGTGAGCATTTGTGTACAAGTTTGTATGAACATGTTTTTAGTTCTTTTGGGTATATACCTAGGAGTTGAATTGCTGTGTCATATGATAATTTTATGTTTAACTTCTTTAAGAACCACCAAACCAATTTCTAGAGAAGCTGCAGCATTTTACTTTCCTACCAGCAATGTGTGAATGTTCCAGTTTTTCTGCATCTCTTGCCAACACTTATTTTGTCCATCCTAGTGGGTGTGAAGCAGTATTGCATTGTGTTTCTAGTCCTAATTTTGAATCAAATGTACAAGTATGAATTCAAGGTGCATTTTATCTTTAAAAACAAACAAATGTAATGTCATAGTTAATGGTAAGAAACTAGATGCTTTCCGCCTAAGATTGGTAAGAGAATAACACTGTTCCCTCTCACCACTCCTATTTAAAATTGTACTGGAAGTCCTAGCTAATGCAGTAAGACAAGAAAAGAAGAGAAAACTTATACAGATTGGGAAGGGAAAAACAAAACTGTTTTTGTTCACAGATGATAATATTATCTATGTAGAAAATCCCAAAGAATCAACAATAATATAAAACCCTGAAACTAATAAGCAATTATAGCATGTGTGCTGGTTTAAATTTGTGGACTCCAGTGTCATTGTCATGTTCATGTGTCAACTTGGCCAAGTAGTGGTACCTGTTTGATTGGTTGGGTAAGTGCTGGACTGTCTACTACTATCAGGACATTTCATAGAATTAAATCATGATCACGTCAGCTGCATCCACAGCTGATTCCATTTGTAATCAGCCAAGTGGAGTGTGTTTTGCAATGAGTGATGTTTAATCTAATCACTGGAAGCCTTTTAAGGAGGATTTGAAAGAAACAGGCTCTCTTCCTGCTCTGGCTAGTGAGCCTCTCCTGTGGAGTTCATCCAGACCCTCCATTGGAATCATCAACTTCACAGCCTGCCCTATAGATTTTGGAATCTACGTTCCCATGGTTACATGAGATACTTTTATAAATTTTATATTTACAAATATTTCCTGTTGATTCTGTTTCTCTAGAGAATGCTAACTAATACAACTTGGTACCAGGAATGGTTCTTAAGAAACAGAATCTTAAAAATGGGATTTTATTAATGGTTTTCTACTCTGACTGAACTCAAAGGCACTAAGGACTCTGATTCCCATAATCAGAATGACACTGCCAATCCATGGAGTGAGTTGGCAAAAGAGATAGTCAAAATATCACCATTCAATTCTTCTAATACTTTGCTTATACGAAGCCAGGCTCTGGGGGATAAGGTTTTTGACACATTTATGGAGTTTTGTGGAAATAGGAGGTATAGAGATGTAGGCTGATTGTTGTTAGATACACTGGATACATTAATGAGTGAAAGGGGTGGGCTTAAGGCTTCAAACGAGAAGCTTAAGCACCATCTGACAGGTGTAGAAGTTTCTATGAGTGTCCTGAAGGAAAATCTTATTTCCTGTAGCCGTAGACTTGAGATCTCTGAAAATCAGACTTAGAATCTTATTGTTAAAGTAGCAACTTTACAGCATAAACTGAAATCTCAATCTTGCATGATGTCTGCTGTTAAAGTGAGGGCATTGATTGGAAAGCAGTGGGATTCTGAAAAATGGGATGGCGACATAAGGATTGATAATGATGGGGGGGTCAAAGTTGAAACCCTAGGTCATGCTGAGCCTTCTCTATATAACCCTGTAATAGTCTGCCCTGAGGACATAGCTGCCCCATCTCCAGCCTGCCTTGAAGAGTTGGCCACCAACCTCCACCTGAAGGGATTAGCCCTAGAGTGATTAATCCTGTTTCACCAGATGAAACTGCAAATGAATACCCTGAAGCAAATTCTTTTCACGACCCATCCCCACCACCCCTCATTTCTTCCAGACCTATAACTAAAGTCCCAACAGGCCCCTAAAGGTGAGGTACAAAGTATCACACATGAGGAGGTACATTGTACACCAGAAAAACTGTGTGAGTTTTCCAATTTATATAGACAGAAATCAGGGGAATATGGGTGGCAATGGATTTTAAGGGTATGGGATAGTGGTGGGAGGAATATAATGCTGAATTTATTGATATAGGCTCACTAAGCAGAGATTCTGCATTCAATGTTATAGCACAAAGGGTTAGAAAAGGCATTAACAGTTTGTTTGGATGGTTGGTTGAAACATGGATCATAAGGTGGCTGACATTACCTGAGGTTGAAATGCCAAAACTGCCCTGATATAATGTAGATGAGAGGATCCAGAGGCTTAGAGAGATTGAAATGTTAGGGTGGATTTATCATGTAAAGCCTGCTCTTACACCCCAGGAATGTCCAGAGGATGCCTCTTTTACCAGAACAGTGAGAAATAAATTTGTGAGACTGGTGCCATCATCCCTGAAGAGCTCTGTAGTTGCACTTCTCTGTAGGTCAGATATTACTGTGGGAACTGCTGTCACTGAGCTGGAATCCTTAAACACAATGGGGATGACCGAATCCCAAGTTGGCAGAAGCCAGGTGGCAGCACTGAATTGCCAAAGACAGAGTGGACGTGGCTATTATAATAGACAGCAAACTCAAAGCAAAATAATCTGACTCCCAGAGATTTGTGTCTTTGGCTAGTAAATCATGGGGTACCTAGAAATACAATAGATGGACAGTCTACTAAATTCTTGTTTGAGCTGTATAAACAAAAGAGTTCTAGGTCAAGTGAACAGAAGTCTAACGTGAATTACAAAAACAGAGTCACAGCCCCTTAATCAATTTCCAGATTTGAGAGAGTTTACATACCCAGAGCCCCTTGAATAAAGGGGAGGCCAGGTCCCTTTGGGGAAGAACCCTGTTACACTGCCACAAATTTATACTGTTAATCTTCCTCCAAGCCTTCCCCAAGGAGACCGATGGACTTTTACCAGGGTAACTGTAAACTGGGGAAAAGGAAATGATCAGATATTTCAGGGATTATTAGACACTGGTTCAGAAGTGACATTAATTCCAGGAGACCCAAAACATCACTCTTGTCCACCAATCAGAGTGCGGGCTTATGGAGGCCAGGTGGTCGATGGAATTTTAGCTCAGGTCTGTCTCACAGTGGGTCCAGTGGGCCCCCAGACCCATTCTGTAGTTATTTCCCCAGTTCCAGAATGTATAATTGGGATAGACATACTGAGCAACTGGCATTGAGAACCCCACATTGGCTGTCTAACTCATGCAGTGAGGACTATTATAGTGAGAAAGACCAAGTGGAGCCAGTAGAACTGCCACTACCTAGCAAAATAGTAAATCAGAAGCAATACTGGATTCCTGGGGGGAATTGCAGAG
Organism: Myrmecophaga tridactyla; assembly: GCA_004026745.1. Taxonomy (NCBI): domain Eukaryota; kingdom Metazoa; phylum Chordata; class Mammalia; order Pilosa; family Myrmecophagidae; genus Myrmecophaga; species Myrmecophaga tridactyla. The sequence continues at coordinate 7,510 of PVIY010027441.1, read as the reverse complement.
ATTACTGCCACTCTTAAGGGCTTAAAGGATGCAAAGGTGGTGATTCCCACCACATCCCCATTCAACTCCTATTTGGCCTGTGCAGAAAACAGATGGGTCTTGGAGGATGACAGTGGATTATCATAAGCTCAACCAGGTGGTAACTCCAATTGCAGCTGCTGTTCTGGATGTGGTATCATTGCTTGAGCAAATCAGCACATTGCCTGGCACCTGGTATGCAGCTATTGATCTGACAGACGTTTTTTTCTCAATAGCTTACTGACAATAGCTGTCAGTAAGGACCACCAGAAACAGTTTGCTTTCAGCTGGCAAGGTCAGCAATATACTTTCACTGTCCTACCTCAGGGGAATATCAACTCTCCAGCCCTATGTCATAATCTTGTCCACCAGGACCTTGATCATTTCTCCCTCTCACAAGACATCACACTGGTCCATTATATTGATGATAATATGTTGATTGGACCTAGTGAACAAGAAGCAGCATCTACTCTAGATTTACTAGTAAGGCATTTGTATGTCAGAGGATGGGAGATAAATTTAACAAAAATGCAGGAGCCTTCCACCTCAGTGAAATTTCTAGGTGTCCAGTGGTGTGGGGCATGGCAAGATATCCCTTCTAAGGTGAAGGATAAGTTGCTGCATCTGGCCCTTCCTACAACCAAAAAAGAGGCACAACGCCTAGTTGGTCTCTTTGGATTTTGGTGACAACACATTCCTCATTTGGGTGTGCTACTTCTGGCCCATTTATCAAGTGACCAGAAAAGCTGCTAATTTTGATTGGGGATCTGAACAAGAGGAGGTTCTGCGACAAGTCCAGGCTGCTGTGCACATTGCTCTGCCACTTGGACCGTATGATCCAGCAGATCCAATGGTACTGGAAGTGTCACTGGCAAATAGAGATCTGTTTGGAGCCTTTGGCAGGCCCCGATAGGAGAATTACAATGCAGACCCTTGGGATTTTGTAGCAAAGCCTTACCATCTGCTGCGGATAACTACTCTCCTTTTGAGAAACAGTTTTTGGCCTGCTACTGGGCCTTAGTAGAGACTGAATGCTTAACCTTGGGCCACCAAGTTACCATGAGACCTGAGTTGCCTATCATGATCTGGGTGTTGTCTGACCCACCAAGCCATAAAGTTGGGTGTGTGCAGCAGCACTGTATCATAAAATGGAAATGGTATATATGAGATAGGGCCAGAGCAGGTCTTGCAGGTGCAAGTAAGTTACAGGAGGAAGTGACCCAAATACCCATAGTCTCCACTCCTGCCACATTACCTTCTCTTTCCTAGACCAGAGCTATGGCCTCTTGAGGGGTTCCTTACAGTGAATTGACTGAGGAAGAGAAAACTCAGGCCGGGTTTATAGATGGTTCAGCACGATAGGCAGATACCACCTGGAGGTACTACAACCCCTTTCTGGGATGTCCTTAAAAGACAGTGGTAAAGGGAAATCCTCCCGGTGGGTGGAACTTGGAGCAGTGCACCTGGTTGTTCATTTTGCTTGGAAGAAGAACTGGCCAGGTGCATTTATATACCAACTCATGGGCTGTTGCTAATGGTTTGGCTGGATTTTCAGGGACTTGGAAGGAGCATGATTGGGAAATTGGTGTCAAAAAGGCCTGGGGACAAGGTATATGGATTGACCTTTCTGAGTGGGCAAAAAACATGAAGATATCTGTGTCCCATGTGAATGCTCACCAGAGGTTGACTTCAGCAGAGGAAGGTTTTAATAATCAAGTGGATAAGATGACCCATTCTGTGGATGCAAGTTATCCTCTTTCCTCAGCCATTCCCACCATTGCCTAATGGGCTCATGAACAAAGTGGGCATGGTGGTAGGGATGGAGGTTATGTATGGGCTTAGCAACATGGACTTCCACTCACCAAGGCCAACCTGGCTATGGCCACTGCTGAGTGCCCAATCTGCCAGCAGCAGAGACCCACACTCAGTCCCCAATATGGCACTATTCCCCGAGGTGATCAGCCTGCTACCTGGTGGCAGGTTGATTACATTGGACCACTTCCATCATGGAAGGGGCAGTGATTTGTTCTAACTGGAATAGACACATACTCCAGATATGGGTTTGCTTTCCCTGCATGCAGTGCTTCTTCAAAAACTACCATCCGTGGGCTTACAGAATACCTTATCCACCATTGTGGTATTCCACATAGCATTGCTTCTGATCAAGATACCCTCTTCAGATTTGAACAGTTGAATAAACAAGTACTTGCAAAGTCCCCTTCAGGGAATGGTGAGAATGGGGGAAAATTCAACTTCCCCAAGTTGAATTCTTGATATTCTCATAAGCAGTGTGGACAACCAAAGCTATAGGCTGAGCCCCCAGTCTTGGGGTTTGTTCATATGAAACTTAACCCCACAAAGGATAGGTCAAGCCTACTTAAAATTAGGCCTAAGAGTCACCCCCAAGAGAGCCTCTTTTGTTGCTCAGATGTGGCCTTTCTCTCCAGCCAATACAACAAGCAAACTCACCACCCTCCCCCTGTCTACATAGGACATGACTCCCAGGGGTGTGGACCTTCCTGGCAATGTGGGACAGAAATCCTAGAATGAGCAAAGAATCAGCATCAAGGGATTAAGAAAACCCCTAGAATGAGCTGAGACTCAGCATCAAGGGATTGAGAAAACCTTCTCGACCAAAAGGGGGAAGAGTGAAATGAGACAAAGTGTCAATGGCTGAGAGATTCCAAACAGAGTCGAGAGGTTATCCTTGAGGTTATTCTTACGCATTAAGTAGATATCACCTTGTTATTCAACATGTAATGGAGAGGCTGGAGGGAACTGCCTGAAAATGTAGAGCTGTGTTCCAATAGCCATGTTTCTTGAAGATGATTGTATAATGATATAGCTTTCACAGTGTGACTGTGTGATTGTGAAAACCTTGTGTCTGATGCTCCTTTTATCTACCTTGTCAACAGGCAAGTAGAATATATGGAATAAAAATAAATAACAGAGGGAACAAATGTTAAAATAAATTTAGTTTGAAATGCTAGTGATCAATGAAAGGGAGGGATAAGGGGTATGGTATATATAATTTTTTTTCTGTTTTCATTTTATTTCTTTTTCTGAATAGATGCAAATGTTCCAAGAAATGATCATGATGATGAATATGCAACTATGTGATGGTATTGTGAATTACTGATTATATATGTAGAATGGAATGATCAAAATAGGAATGTTTGCATTTGTTTGGGGGTTTTTGGTATTTAAAAAAAGAAAAGATACCCACTTCACAGCAAATGAAGTGTGCAAATGGGTACATCCTCATGGAATTCTCTGGTCTTACCATGTTCTCCATCAGCCAGAGGCAGCTGAGTTGATAGAATAATGGAATGACCTTTTGAAGATCCAATTACAGTGCCAACTAGGTGACAATACCTTGCAGGATATTGTTCTCCAAGAGGTTGTATATGCTCTGAATCAGTATCCACTCTAAGGTGCTGTTTCTCCCATAGCCAGGATTCATGGATCCAGGAATCAAGGGGTGAAAATGGGAGTGGGATCACTCACTATTGCCCCTAGTAATCCACTAGAAAAATTTTTGCTTCCTTTCCCTGAAACCTTAAGCCCTGCTGGTCTACAGGTCTTAGTTCCAAAAGGAGGAGTGCTCCTACCAGGAGACACAACAATGATTTCACTGAACTTGGAAGTTAGTGGAATCTTGGCCTGGCCACTTTGGCCTCCTCATGCCACTGAATCAACGAGCAAGAGAGGAGATTACTGTACTGTCTGGGGTGACTGATCCTGACTATCAAGGCGGGGGAATAGGACTGCATCTATACAATGGAGGTAAAGACAAGTTTTCCTGGATTAAAATTAATGGAAAACTGCAACAGCCTCATCCAGACAGGACTACCAATGGCCCAGAAACTTCAGGAATGAAAATTTGGGTCATCCGACCTGGCAAAGAACTACGGCCAGCTGAAGTGCTTACTGAGGTAAAGGGAACATGGAATGGGTAGTAGAAGAAGGTAATAATAAATATGAACTACAACCACATGACCAAAACAATGGCTATGATTGTTTGAATATTACTCCTTGTTATGAGTATGTTTGTATTTGTACATAAGCAGATATCTTGTTTTCCTCTTACCATATGACGTAAGCTATATTGTTCATGTTATAGTATTTAAATTACAGGATATGAGGATATGAAGGAAAGAGGATATGAAAGAGGAAAGAGGATATGAAGCTTAAGAGTGAATGTTACCTGAGGACTTGCATCCTATTCTGGAGAAATGTAGTGCGTTTTCGGTTGTATGCAGGACAGTTGAGTATTGTTAGGGGAAACATTTGTCTGTTATTGTGTTCTATTAGGAAATTAAGCATATTTCAAGGTGATGTGTATAGCTGCCAAGTTGACAAGGGGTGCTCTGTGAGGTTGAGGTTCTGGTGTCAGCTTGGCCAAGTGATGTGCCCAGTTGTCTGGTTAGGCAAGCATTGGTCTGACCGTTTCTGCAAGGATATTTTGTGGCTGATTGATAAATCAGAAGACTGGTTTATTAAATAATCAGTCAGCTGATTGCAGCTGTGGCTGATTACATCTGTGATCAACTAAGGCACACACACCCCACCAACCATATAATCCAATCAGTTGAAGACTATTAAAGAAGAGGGACTTTTTTACTGCTTCTTCAGCTAATAAGCCTTTTCTGTGGAGTTCGTTGAGACCGATCGTCAGAGCTGCCAGCTTCACAGCCTGCCCTAAGGATTTTGGACTCCTACTTTCCCATGATTGCATGAGACACCTTTATAAATCTCATATTTACAGATATCTTCTGTTGGTTCTGTTTCTTTAGAGTACCCTAACTAATACATTAGGGAGTTGCAAATTTTTAGTGCAAATATAGTGTTGTCTCAACAGTGAGACACCACTGTATATTAGAATGCATAAAATCTAAAACACCAACAACACCAAATGCTGGTGAGGATGTGGAGCAAAAGGAACTGTAATTTACTGCTGGTAGGAATACAAAATGATACAGCCTCTTTGGAAGACAGCATGGCAGTTTCTTTCAAAGCTAACTTACTATATGGTCCAGCAATCATGATCTTAGGTATTTACCTAATGAGTTGAAAACTTGTGTTCACTCAAAAACCTGCACATAGACACTTATAGAAGCTTTATTCATAATTACCTAAAACTTGGATGCAAATTAGAAGATGTCCTTCAATAAGTGAATGGATAAATAAACTGTGGTATATCCATACAAGAGTATTATTCAATGATAGAAAGAAATTACCTCTCAAGATATGAAAGAATATTAAGTGCATATTGATAGGTGAAAGAAACCAGACTGAAAAAGCTACTCTGATTTCATCCATGTAACATTCTGGAAAAGTTAAAACTGTAGAGACAGTAAAAAGCCCAGTAGGATGCAGGGAGAGAAGGGAGAGGGATGAGTAGGAGAGGTTTAGAGCATTTTTAGGGCAGTGAAATTATTCTGTATATTTTAATCGTGGATACATGACATTATATATTTGTCAAAACCCATAGAACTGCACAGCACAAAGAGTGAACCCTAATGTAAGCAGTGACTTCTGTGAAAAATGTACTATACTAATGCAGAATGTTAATAATGTGAGAAATTGGAGCGGTGGGTATGGAGAAAGAGTATATGAGACTGTGTACTTTCTGTGCAATTTTTTTGTAAATCTGAAACTGCTTTAAAAAATAAAGCTTCAAGAGGAGGGTTGTAGAAAGAGGGCAGAATAAGAAATTATAGGAATCCGTCCCTCTACCAAAACAACTATGAACTGGCAGGAAATGTCTCAAACAACTATTTTGAAACTCTGGAATCTAGTGGAACACTGTGCAACATCCAGAGAGGAAAAGGCCAGCAAATTGTGGTAAATGCTGGTGAATTTCACCCTCCATGCAGCAGTTACCAACCCCCATCCACCAACCATGTGGCAGGCAGCAGTGGAGTGCAGCCCCGGTTCCCAGTGCAGCATGCCAGTGCCAGGGTGGGTTATAAGGACCCAGCCCTCCAAAGTCTGGAGGAGTGTGGCATAATTCCTGGTCACTGCATTGGATTAGCTACTTCAGGCCATTGTGGGGATAGCTTTAAGGGCAGCCACTGTTCCATCCCCCCAGAGGAGTCTTAAAGAGATGTGCCTGTTTTTTTCTGTCTTCTTGACACTTTCCAATCCCTATTTGGGATTAAAAAAAAAATAGTTTTAAAAGTCAAAAAATGCTGGCTCCAAATGCAAAAGAATAAATGTGGACCTCTACCTCTCACAATATGCAAACATTAATTCAAAATGGACCAAAGGCCTACATATAAAACGCTTATAGGAAAACATAGGGAAATATCTTCAGGACCTTGAAGTAGGCAATGGATTTTTAGGTTTTTACACCCTAAGCACAAGCAACAAAAGAGAAAAACACATAAAATGGACTTCAAAATTTAAAACTTTCGTGCATCAAAGGACATCATCAAGAAAGTGAAAAGACAACCTACAGAATGGCTGAAACGATTTGGAAAGCATATATTTTTAAAGATCTAAAAACCAATGTATAAAAAGAATTCCTTCAACTCAACAGCAAAAAGACAATCAACCTCATTTAAAAATGGGTCAAGTATTTGAATAGACATTTCTCCAAAGAAGATATTCAAATATGAATGGATGCTCAATATTATTAGACATTAGAGAAATGCAAATTTAAACTACAATGAGATAAACACTTCATACCCACTAGGATGGCAATTATTTTAAAAACTGAAAATAACAAATGTTGGCAAGAATGTGGAGAAATAGGAACCCTCGTAAATTATTGTTGCAGTGGCAAATGGTGCACCTTTGTGGAAAACAATTTGGCAGTTCTTCAGAAAATTAAACAGAGTTACCATATGACCTAGCAATTCTATTCCTAGCTATATACCCCAAAACATTGAAAGCAGGGACTCAGACATTTGTACACCAATGTTCAGCACAGCATTATTCATATTAGCCAAAAAGTGAAAGCAGTCCAGCGTCCATCAACCATTGAATAGTTAAACAAAATGTGGCATATCCCTACAACGGAATACTATTCAGCCATAAAAAGAAGTGAACCACTGGTATCTGCTACAACATGGATAAGCCTTGAAGAGATCATGTTCAGTGAAATAACTCAGACACAAAAGGACAAATACTGTATGATATCTCTTATATGAAATACTTAGACCACAAGTTCATAGAGAGAGAAAGCAGGGTAGTGGATACCAGGGATGGCAGAATGGGGAAGAGGGAGTTATAGCTAAATGACTATGAGTTTCTTTTAAGATGATGAAAATAGTCTGGAAATAGATAGTGTTGAAAGTTACACAATATTGTCAATGTACTTAATGTCAAAGAATTTTCCACTTAAAATTTTTAATTTTAAAATTTTAAAATTGTTATGTTTACATTATGTATATTTTACCACAATTAAAAGTAAATAATTTTTTAACTAAAAAAATATAATAGTGAGTGCACAGGTGGTCCAGTGGTAGAATGCTTGCCTTTCATA
>PVIY010027440.1:0-33731 GCA_004026745.1 Myrmecophaga tridactyla | reverse complement strand
CAATGAGGCTGATGCCGATCTGGGGCCATGACTGCACTGCCACAGAGTGTTTTTAAAGTTTGTTTTTTGTTTTCCTCAGTTCAAGATCAGCAAGGAGACAAGAAAAAACTGGCAGGATCACTCTGAAGTGAAACACGCATCACTGAGCTATCTGGCAAAAAGATGCTTCCCAAATGCAACAGGAATGACAGGACAATAGTCTCCAGAAGGTAATTATGGATCCAACCCTTGAAAAAATATTTTACTTTGTCATTTTTAATTAAACTTTCACTTTTGAGATAATTATAGATTTACATGCAGGTAGAAAAAGTAATATGGCTGTTCTCCATTTCTGTAAGTTTGTCATTTCAAGATTGTTATATAGATGGAAACTTTATAGAATTTTGGAATAAAAAGGATTCTCTGGAGATTCATCTAGGTTATTTCATGTATCAATAGTTTATTCCTTCTTATTGCTGAGTAGTATTCCAAGGTATATGTTACCACAGTTTATTTAACCTATTGCCTGTTGAAGGAACATTTGGGTTGTTTCCATTTCAGGGGTATTATGAATAAAGCTGCTGAAAACAGTTTTCTGTGAACGTAAGTTTTCATGTCTCATGGATAATTGCTGAGTCATGTAGTAGTTGAATGTTTAGTTTTTAAAGAAACTGCCAAACTGTTTTCCAGAGTGGCTGTACCATTCTACATTCCCAGAACCAATGTACAAGTCATCTAGTATCTCTGCAACCTTACCAGAATTTGGCCTTATCACCAGTTTTGTTTTGTTTTTAGAGCTATTCCGGTAGGTATGTGGTAATATTTCATTGTAGTTTTAGTTCATATTTCCTTAATGGCTAGTAAAGATGAGAATCTTTTCATAATCTTATTTGTCATTTGTATATCTTTTTTGGTAAAATATTTGTCCATATCTTACCAATTTTCTAATTGAATTGTTCAATTTATATTGTTGAGTTTTGAGAGTTCTTTATATATTTTTGATACTAGTTGGATATGTTGTTTGCAAATACCTTCTACCATTTTGTTGCGTGACTTTTCATCCTATTAACTGGGTCTTTCACAGAGCAAACATTTTCAATTTTGATGAAGTTCAGTGTTTATCTTTTATGTATCAGGCTTTTGGTGTCAAAACTCAGAACTTTTTTGCTTAGCCCTAGATCCTAAAGATTTTTTCCTATTTTTTTTTGTTTTAAGTTTTATATTTTACATTTAAGTCCACAACCCATTTTGAGTTAATTTTTGTGTAAAGCATTAAATATAGGTTAGGGATCATTCTTTTCCCCTGTGGATATCTATTTGCTCTAGCACCATTTGTTGAAAAGGTTATCTTTCCTTAATTAAATTACTTTTGCAACCTTGTCAAAAATTAGTTGGGCATATTTGTGTAGGGTCTGTTTTTGAGTTCTGCTTTATTCCATTGGTCTATGTATGTAACCCTCTACCATTATCAGGCTTGATTATTATATCTATATAATAAACTTTGAAATTAGCTAGACTAATTTCTCCTACTTTCTTCTTCTTTTTTCAAAATTGTTTTAACCATTCTAAATTTTTTGCCTTTTACATAAATTTTGGAATAATCTTGTCTATCTATGTATACAAAAAATCTTACTAGGATTTTGATAGGAATTGTGTTAAACCTATACATCAATCTTATGATAATTGACATCTTTATGATGTTAAGAGTTCCAACCCATGAACATGGTAAATCTCTGATTTAATAACTCTTTCTTGATTATTTTTATTAGCATTGTGTAGTTTTCTGTATATAAGTTCTGTACATGTTTGATTAGATTTACACTTAGGTATTTAATTTTTTGAGTGACTGCAAATGGTATTGTATTTTAAATTTGTATGCACTTGTTCATTGATAGTATATAGAAATACAATTGATTTTTGTTTGTTTATGTTATATCCTGAAACCTTGCTGAACTCACTAGTTCTAGGAGTTTGTCTTTTTTATATTGTTTCAGATTCTGTATGTAAAACTTATATCATCTGCAAACAGGAACAGATTTATTTCTTCCTTTCTGATCTATATGCCTTCTATTTTCTTGTCTTCTTGCACTGGCTAGAACATTCAGGACTATGTTGAATGAGATTACTAAAAGCAGACATTCTTGCCTTATTACTAATGTTAGAGGGAAAGAATTCAGTCCTTTACCATCAATTATAATGTTAGCTATGTTTTGTAGATGCTGTTTATCCAGTGGAAGAAGCTCTCCTCTATTTCTATTTTTCTGGGAATTTTTATCACAAATGGGTGTTGATGCTTTCCAATTATTTTTCTGCATCAATTGATATGGGCATGCAATTTTTCTTCTTTAGTCTAAAAACAGTCGATCACGTTGGTTGATTTTAAAGTATTGAACCTGCCTTGCATCCCTGGAATAAACTCCACTTGGTCATGGAGTTAATTAATAATAGATGTCTTTGAAGAAGAAATCCAAAGCAAGCAAACAGAATAAATGCTAGAAAGTATAGTTTAAGAACCAAAAAAAATGAAAAACGCCTATGAAAGAGCATAAAGTTATCTTAAAATATGTACCCAGAAAGAGCAACTCAAAACATATCCTTGTAAAATTAGTGGAATTTAAAGGAAAAGGAAAACCTTTTAGACATTTAGGCACAACTAAACAACTAACAGTCCCCAAGCTTATGATATATAAAAGGAAAGAATATTAGAATATTGTTAGATTTTTGACAGCAATGCTTCATGCCAGAAGAAAATGGAGCAGTTTTTTTTGAAATACTCAAGGAAAGAAAAAGTAAACTAAGAATTTTGTATCCAGTAAAATTGACTTTCAAGTATAAAACGCATAGACACCTTATCAACATACAAGAACATAAGGAATATTGTTCCCATTAGCATTCCCAGGGAATCTAATAGCATAGTTCAGCCAATCAAAATAATTAGAAATATACTGATATAAGTACTAGTGGTAACTATAGTCGGTGATGGGAGTAATACTGATGTTATTCAGAGGATCATTGTGTTTGTAATGTGGAATAAAGCAAATGAGTAGGTATGGGATATATTAATTCTATCATTTTTTGTGTCTGTCTTTGAGAACCAGGGTTCTTACTGTGGAAGAAAGATTTAGCTGTAATATAGGAGAGGTTAAGTAAAAACCCATAGTACTGAATTTGAATTGGATGTATCGGTACATACATCTGAGCCTTTCTATGTCTGGATTGTGGTCTTGAAATAGCTTTTTTCTATGAAAAGAAAACAGAGATTCTTAAATGAATGAATGATTCTAGGTCTGGGTCAGAAAGTGTATAAAATTAGTCTAGAATATCTAGCAAGATAGCTTGAGCTTTATTAAGAATTAGAAACTCAATGGATTAAAACCCATACAATATGTTTAAATTCATGAGTTCATAAGTACATAAAACTATTGGACATCTTCAGAGGATGACAGGGAATTAATTCATTACCTTGAAAATAATACTTCCTGTATGAACTATATTACTGTGTAACTAAATAGCTGATGAGGGAAACTTCAGTTTATGAAAATATTCCAACTAATAAATGAAGGTAAAATGTTAGAAGTAGAATATCACCATTTTACCACTTTCAATGAAATAATGGATCTGGGCAATGAGCATCAGTAGCTGCTAACATCATAAAAAGAAAGGCAGCATGACCATCTATATGTTTACTGAAGGGGTTGAAACTGAGTCCATATGAGACTCTTGATCCAACTGACAATTTACAGGCCATGTAGAGGATAGAATTGAACTGCGCTATGAATGCAAACAATAACATCCAGACTGTGAGAAACTAGGTCAGATGGGATGGGTTCTTCAAAAGATGAAATACAAAGAAAAGACAGATTTGGAAGGAAAAATCTGTAGAAGAAAAGGTATTTAAAAGACATTTCAACATTTAAAAAATGAGTAAGACTAAACCATTGAATCTAATCTTTACATGGGATAGGATAGGTGGAGGGGCTTCCGGAGTGGCCAGGAGAAGAAAATTTCTTGACCTGGGTGATAGTTACAAGAGTGTTTGCCTTAAAATAGTCACTCAGCTACAATATTTGTCCTGTGTATTTTCTATATCTGTGTTTTATTCACAATAAGAAGGTAAAAGAAATTTCACACGTCTATGTTATCTAAAGTTTAAGCCACCCCATCAAGTCTCACCAGGAGCCACAGTCTCAGAGAATTACTCTTCTCAAATTCCAGTTTTTGATGTGATTCAACGTTCTCAATTTATGTACAAACTAGGGCTAAGGAATAGATGACCATGCATCCTGGTATCCTAGGGATAAGCCCTGGGTTTTACCTGTGGTTCTGGTGTGATTATTAACAGTGCTTCCTTTCTTTCTCAAGTATCTCAACTTGGGCAGTAAATTATAATGTCACCCTACTAATAAATGGCACTTTCTCCATTCTGTCCAACTTCAGACCTATTGTGAAATAACCCAGGAGTCAGAAGGATGAAGAACAAAATATCAGCTTTATAAATGATAAAATGGTTGGAGCTTTAGGTCTTGCTACTATTTTACCCCTTAGCCACAGGCAGCACTGAGAAACCATGTCACCACTGTCCTTCCCCTCCCACAAGGGGAGCCTGCCCATTCATAGAATAGTGGGAGAGTGAGGAAGGGATGGAAAAAAAGTTAAGTAGGGTTGTTCTGACAGCACTTCCTCCACAGGGAAACATAACACTGTGGAGAAGAGAGTCCCCCTCCAACCATCACATATTTAAAATGAGAGCAGTCAACACAACTGTATGGTTTTCTGCAGCCCTGTTCCATGGGCCACTTGGAGGTGTGGAGCAAGTAGCTAGCTTGATTTAGCTTTAATTGGTGACTTTGGCAGGTAACTATTAAGGTCCAATATCAACCAATTCCTATCTATGGACTTATTTAGATAAAACAAAACAAGTATATGAAAAATGAGACAGGGGGGATTAAAACATTGTCAGCTACTTGATATTAATTATTATTATTTTCAAAGTGATGTTATTGTGGTTATGTTTGAAAGAGAGTTTTTATCTTATATATATATAAGAAATATATATATATATTTTTATGAATGGAATGGTATGATGTCTGGGATTTGGGAATGGGACTAGATAGAAAAAGGTGATTCATGAGTTAATAATTGCTGAAGCAATTATTAACTTATAATACCCAGCAATACCCAGAGGTATACAGAGCAATACCCAGAGGCTACAGAGCAAAGAGGAAAGGGAAGGCTAAGAAAGAGCCATTGGCCTCAGTTGCTAGAAAGTCACTGGTGATGTTTAAGAAAGGAGTTTTCATGAATAGTCAAGGGGGTGGGAGATTGCAAGTCTTTAAGGAGTGAGAAGTTCAGAAGTTGAAAAGCAAGTGCTATCACAAGAATTGAATTGCAAAGTTCAAGTTTAGAATTGTTTTGACAGTAAGCTTAAATAATACATCATGACAGAAGTGAATATACGATTAGAGTTTTCAAATAAACAATTTGAAATTTTCTAAAATACAACTAGAAAACTGGACATTTAAATACTAAAAGTACTTACTTCTGAATTTTCTAGGATTTTGACAATTGTTGCTCATATATTTTTAATTTTCATTTTGAAATAATTCCCTCCTTACAAAATAGTTGTAAAACCAGTGCAAAGAATATCTGTAAGCCCTTCACCCAAATTCCCCCCAATTTATACCTTTCCTAATGACAGTACATATATCAAAATCAGGAAATTAACACTGACTCAATACGATCAATTAATACATACAGATCTTATGCAAATTTTACCTACTGTACTGCCAATGTCCTTTCTTGTTCAAGATCTAATCCAGGATGTTATGCTGTATTTGGTTATCATGTCTCCTTGGTCTGGACCAGTTTCTTGGTCTTTTTTTCTTTTTCTTTTTCCTTTTGTGACTCTGACACTTTTGAAGAGCTTTGACTATTTGTAGAATGTCATTCAATTTACATTTGCCTGATGTTTCCTAGTGTTTCAATTTGGATTATGTATTTTTGGCAAGAATACCACAGAAGTGAGATTGTGTCCTTCTAAGTACATCATATTAAGAGGCACATGGTATCAACTTATCCTTATATTGGTAATGTTAACTTTGGTCACCTGTTTAAGGAGATGTCTGCCAGGTTTCTGTATTGTAAAGTTACCCTTTACCCCATTGTAATTAAGCAACGTTTTGTTGGGAAATATTTTGGTACTCTATAAATATCCTGTTTCTCATCATACTTTTAGCCATCAATTTTAGCACTTACTTATGATTCTTGATGGAAGCAGTTATTACTGTGGTATTGGCCAAATCGATTTTCTATTTTCTTCATTCTTTCATCCAACATTTATTAGTAGGAAATTCTACTCTAAGGACAAATTTTCTCTCCACCTTATTTATTTATTTACTATGGACTCTCGGATTATTATTTTAGTCTATCGGTTTTGATCCATCAATATAATTTTTTGATGTTGTTGCTCAAACTTTCTCTGATCTGACCGCCTTCAAGTTGTCTTTTTGGCACATTTGAAGTTGTCCCTATTTGAAACAAGGAAATGAAAAATATTAACTCAGATCTCAAGAAGATTCAAATCTGGATGTTCTTGGAGGGGTATTCCTTCTCACTTTCAATAGCTTAAAAAGAACTGACTCATCAGGTCCAAGGTAACTTCACAGAAAAGCAAGCTATGCCTGAGGCTGAACTCAGGAGAGTTCCCTTTCTAACAAGGCTGTCCTGTCTACCAGGGAAATCCCACTGTTTCATAGGTGACTAGATGTTTCTGGGTCCTTTCAATACCTCTATGAATATATATAAAGTGAAACAGGGACAGACAGAGTTTCTCCTGTGTCTGACCCTGCATGATCCAAGAGGGTTTCACTGCAGGATATAGTAAAAGGATGGGGCTCACAACTTTTGTTGCTTCTTTGCTTATCCATTTTTTTCCTTAAAACTTTATTTAACATTTACATCATGTGGTGGCTTTGCCGTTTTCACAATAGATCTGCTAATTCAACCCTATCATTCAGATATGTACATGTAAAAATGTAAAGAATATTAACAGTTGCCACATTATAAAATCAATTACTGTAAGTGACTTAGGCTATTACATACTTAAACTGTGGAAGTTTTAACAGTACTGTATGTAAAATTCTATACTGATCTGCAGTGTTTCTAAATTTTAATGGCATAAAATTAACTACTGCTCAAACATAACATTATGAAAGAGTGAAAAATGGATGAAAATGACATGTCAACAATTAATCTGAGTACAATGCATGGTAGAACATTATCTAGCAGAAATTAAGTTTTGGGCGTACTTTAAATTAGACTATTTCAAGCATGTGCTATGAAGAAGCAAATATCGGTATAAAATTGCCAGTTTGTATGACGAGATGTTTTGTTCAATTTAATTGATTTTAATTTTTCTTTGTTTATGCAATACGACTTTACTTTTGTTTTAAGAATTGAGAAGCAAGGACCACAATAACAATTTCTTTCTATCAAGAATGTTCATATTTATAAGGTCTTGGCTGTAATTTTTCTAGTGACTTGTAGACCCTAACGGGTATGCTGTCTTATTATTGTAAAGACTTTGACAGAGGAGCTTGAGACTCTTGGAATTTTACAAGTGTCCGATACTTTAAAAGGTGAAAGGAGCTATGCTAAAAAGGGAGGAGGAAAAGGACAGATTTCGAGGAGGAAAACTTAACATCTATGCTGTGTCAAAACTATATATTTAATTTGGTCAGAGATGATAGTAGAAAATACAAAGTCTCAATTTTGATTATATTATGTAGTATATGCAGTCAGTGGTGTAGTCTGGTGGGGAGAAGAGTTCAGGCTTTGCAGTCCTACAGACTTGGGTTTAAACCCAGCTCCACCACTTAGCTGTGTGACCTTAGGCTAGGTCCTAACTGTCCCTGAGGCTTATGTAAAATGGCAATGTTTGTAGTACAAATCGGATAAGAGTCATAAATAGCTTAGCAGAGTGAGTAGATGATAATAAAATCTTTGTTAGTGTGAGCTATTATCATTATCTGTGACCAAATAATTGGGCAGTCTTTTAATTATATATTTAATATCAGTCTGAGACTATTAGCATGAAAGTGATGCCAATAAAAATGATCAATAGTTTTGTGGTTTTACAGAAACAGGGACTCCATTTATATACATAAATGAATGTGAGATTGTAAAAGCTCCCTGCCTGGGGCATTCCCAAGGACCCTGCCTCTCATATATCATTATTAGCTTAGTTGTAACCAGTGAGCTGAAGCTGTGCATTCATTAGTGACTTCAAAGCTGACATTTGAAAACAGGTGCATGGAGATGATCAGAAAGTGGAAGACCATTGCTATCAATGTAGAGCAGGACTATAGGACTATTGGAGAGTGTTACCTTTTTTCACACAAATTTTGACCCTTGAAGTTCAAATGAATGTGGGTTGATTTAACATGTCTGGTGGTGTCTTTAGCTGCTTCTTAGAAAGGCTTATGGTGACTTTACTTTAAGCTTAGGACTTAACTTTAGAGCCTGTGGGGTCAAACAGATGCTTTTGGGAACTCAGTATGAGTAATGACCTCCTGCAGTTTGGGACATAACTCATCTAATATTGCTTTAGTGGCCTGAGAGAGGTAATATATCTCTGAGTATGCACAGGGGATGCACATCAATGCCAGAGGATCTGGTTCAGTAACCAAAAACATATTCAGAACTTAAAATGAAAATCCCGATTGGAAATCCATGATTTAAATACATTTCTGGAGGCTCTTTCTCCAATCAGCTAACCAGCAGCAGCTCCCAAGATGTTGATGCCTTTCAATGTTGATGCTCAGAATAAAACTCTGTCTTTACTGAAGTGGGAACAAAATTATTACAAATGGTAATTTTCAGCATAACCATTATGGTCTTTGCTCTAGTAGTAGCAAAAGCAGCTGAGTCTTAGTAGTATGAATTGTTCTGGGGTTGTTGCAGATGACTAGATCCCACTTGTTTTAGTGTATTTTTGCATTTTTCCATGCACTCCCCTGAGTTATTAACTTGAAGGGATAGTGCCTTGGTTAGAGTTTACTGCTCTTGTGATTCCTCGAAATATCTGAAGCATGGGACAGTTATGGCCAGCGCAGTTGCCTCATTATTCTTATCCCTATAAAATTACTAGAGTCACAGTTCAATTAAGAGGATATGTTAACTTTTTAACTTGCATTCTTTTCATTATTAATGCATGATCGTAAGGCTGAGGATTATTACCTTAAGGGAGGGACAGTACAGAAGACAAATCCTGACTTTTAACTTCCAAAATAGTTTTGTGATGTCTATGGCAGAGCCAAGGGTTTAAAATACCCAAGTCCAGGTTTCTGAAAGAGAAATGGTGTTTTGAGTTCCACAGATTGAGGGTAAAGGATTGAAAGCTCAAAGTTCATACATTACGTAAGAGAATTGGGAGGACTGTGTCAGCTCATTTTTTCTCCTAAAAATGTGGGAAGTTAGATGCTGATATGGTTCTAGGAGAAGGATTCTCTGCCCCCCAGCCTCCATCAAGGACTACCATCAATAATAACACTTTTGTAGCCCTTACTATGTATTAAGCATTATTCTAAGTGCATTACATATTTCTCGCAACTCTATGCGATAGATCGCATTTTGCAGATGAGAAAACTGAGGCACAGGGGGTCAAGTCAAATGATCGGCTCAAAGTCACAAGCTAATTAGTTGCAGAACCAGTGTTCTCTCTCAGGCATTTTGGCTCTGGAGCCCTTATTTAACAATGACCAAACTTTGTAATTTGTTGACAGAAAACTCAGATTGGTTTAGAGGGTTCCAAGACCAGGTCCAAGAGAGGGAAACTGCTCTGTGCCTTGCTTCCTGGGAAAGGCTGAAATGCATGTTTTCAAGGTAAATCTCACAAGCATATGGGAGCAGTAGCAGAGCAGAGATGGCTGCTGGGCGAGTTGAGGTGAGAATGGCTCTAACAGTTGAATCTCCTTCCACTAGAATGTTCAGCATTCCTGAGAAGGTTGTAGATGTGGCTGAGAGAAGCTATGAATAGAACTGATATCAGCAGGAGCAGTGTAGATAAGCTCGAGGCCACAGTGGACCCATGCTCATGGGAAGAGGAAGTGGTGGAGATTGAGCCAATGACAAATGACTAGCAGGTGGAGGTGCCCTTGTCGTTTGCCAGTGAGGAAGCTGCATCATTCCCCAAAGCCATGGCACGTGCAAATCTCAAGAGAAGGGGTAAAACCTTGAATTTGTCTGATTTTATCCCTGAAATGACTGAAGAATCACTCATTTGTATTAGTTTAATATAGAAGAATTGACACTTCTGCTTAACAGAGAAGATTGGGGGCTTGAAAAAGAGGTTAAGTTCAATTATAGAAAAAAAATAAAGGTTGTAATTTTGTACCAATGATTATTAGCTTGCAAAAACTGTATTCAGTACATAATTCTATTGTGATAATATAAATTCAACACAGGAAGTCATTATGTGGTCTTTCTGTCATTTTTCAAAAGAAAGGGCTCAGTACTGGGAAGGTGAGTTGATATGTACTCTCAATACCTTTCTTCGCATTACCAATGCAGATACAACTTCTCAAAATACAATTTCCACTCAACTGCCTTTACTTTTTCAAGGGTCAGAAGCAGTTAAGGGAAATGAAGGACATTTCAGTGCCAATGTTTTATTGGTTACTGATACCAAGTTATTTCTGGATTAGTAACACTGTGGTCCATATTGTGGCAGTGAAAGTACTTTATACCCCATCTATGGATGAGGCTAATGTGTCAGCTTATAGACCTTGCATTCCCTAGAGTGTCTTATAAATCTTTAAGTTGTTCCCAAGTGCTCTATTTTACATTTGGATCCCTGAGTGAGCTAGAAAATCAAATGAATAAACACAAACACATGCAAAGAGGTACCTGGCTAATTATGCATCCCAGGAACTAGACATGCTCCATTTCTTTTTTCTGTTTCTTTTGTAAAGTTTTCTTTTTAAATTTTCAGAGAAACATTTTCTGACTTAAAAGGGGCTTCTGTTTTTGAATAGAAATGAATAAAATACCTCAATAAGAATTTATTGGCCTCAAAAAGATATTTAAATGGCGAAAGTGGATCTGGGATGGGGTTGGAGGCAAAGAACAACCAGATTCTTATTGTTGCTGCAGTCATTTAATATTACAGGAGAATCATCAATGCTAATAGCTCTGTTTTGGGCTTAATGCACAATTATTTCTTAATTTTCTTTGCTAGTAAATAAAGTGTTTGAAGTATTTTCCAATGAAATGCTCTTCACTGAACTTGAATGCATGGTCTTTGTTAATCAGGCAGAGGTGCCAAGTTGTTCTTTGATTCTAAGCTTCAATTTCTTCCTCATTTTAAAAATGAGAGATAATAACGACTCTGCACATATATCACAGTGATGTTAGGGTAATTTGTGAGTTATTATCTGAAAAGTACTTTAAGTATCTTAGAAAAGAATCCTAAAATATATACTAGCATTACTTGCACATTTCCAACGAGGAGAGCTTTTGGTATATAAGAGGTCTCCCCCAGATACATTCACTAAGGAAGGAAGTGGTGATTACCAGGTCTCTGAACATACTTCACATTTTTCAGTGCTTCTTTATCCTAACACATGGAGCAGCAGAATCCATTAGTTGTGGGTCCTCAGCCTGTGACTTAATCTCGGTGTTTTAATTCTCTTACCTGTCAATTTAGAAAATGTAATTCACAGGCTTGCCATATGGAGTAAGTAACCAGAGCGATTGGAAAGCCCTTTATAAATATAGAGGGCTAACTGTAAGCGAAGACTAATACTCAAGTGCATGCATTTTGAATACAGAGATAAGGACATTTGTCTGTTCAACCCTTTATTTGGAGGAAATGAGTATGTTGGCTGAACTAAAGCTGTCTATAGCTTTTACAACGACAGCTGTGAGATACTTAAAAACATATGCCTCTCCACATTTTGTCACTTGACACTGCCAGATTGAAGATTTAAAATGAGTTTCAAAGAATTTCCATGGCATTTCATATTTATGAGGCTTTTTTCATATAGGACACGTTAACAATCTATTATGTCAAGTCACCTCTATGACATGATTGTTAAAAGAGTTCTCCCAAAACAGCAGTGTATCCTGTGGGTGACCTCATTGTTTCTGGACATGTAAAAAACCCCTCAGCTTACAGCAGGGACCACTCCATTCTCAGACCAGTAACAGGTCCCCCAAAGTAGCACAAACTGAACACCACAAGTTTGGCAGATTGTGGTTTATTTTCAATCCCTTCAAGGCACTGTAAACACAATAATATTTTCTCCATTATGTGAACTTCTTTAGGGCTGGGCACACATTGTCTGCATTCAGGGGAGTTAGTCAATTCCTGAATGTCCTGGTTGCCTAGTAAATACTGAAGAGCAGACCATCATTGATGAAAAGCAAGCACAACAGGGGTTTCTTCTCTTTTGCACTTTCCAAATTCCCCTCACGTAGAGCCTGATGCCATTGATGAAGATCCTTGTTCCCTAACTATGAATTAAGAGTACATCTGACACTTGAGCAGCGTTCCAGAAGAGTTGTTTTTGGTTATATTAGATGGAGGTTCGGTGACCACAGACTCTGGGGAGGCTAAGACTTCTCTGCAAGATGCAGGTCCCTCATGTCTAAGTTTGTCCTTGTTTGAGGGGTACACTCCCAAGTCAGAGAGATGAGCTGCTGATCAGTCAGCATGGCAACATCAAGCCCGAAGGAAGGGAATGGAATGGTAAGGGGGCAACAGTAGTTAAGCTGAGGTGCCAAAGCTGATGTCAGGGTTGGGTCAAATGTGAGGATGGGGAGAAAATCCTGGAGACTGGGTGCTGGGTTTGGGAAGAGGTGTAGGTACAGATTACAAGAGGTCCCATACAAGAAATACACATCAAACATATTAGAAATATGGCCAGTGGTGGGATATGAATAAGGAAAACAGGAATGGAGTACTGAACAAAATTTAAATGCTGAAATGAGAAAGAGACTTTCCTGAGGCCAAGGAAAACAGTGTGCCATGAACTTAAGAGTATGGCCAACTCAATCCTCTGCTCCTGTGATACAACAAAGAAGAAATGTGTGTGTGTGTGTGGGGGGGCCGGTTAGGAGGAATCTGGAGGACAACTTGGAGGGTACTAGATTCTGGCCCCTGCATTCTTTGTGTAATCAGATAGACATGTTCCCCAGGAGTGGTGCTTTAACATTCTGGGTTTCCTTTATACAGGTGAGGGAAAAGCAAACCCTTGGACTGAGTTTTCTATGCCATTTCCAAGGTGGCTATGAGACAGTCACTTTCTTTTTTTCTTTTAAATATTCTACACTTAATATCTAACAAAACATTAGGACTTGTTTTGCCAGATTGACTCTGTAACTGAATCAAATGGACCAAGTATAAGATTTAGTCTAAATGATCAGAGTAATATTTCTATTTTTTTATCAGAGAAGTTGTAGGTTTACAGAAAAATTATGCAGAAAGTACAGAGTTCCCGTAAAATCCTCCTCTCAATCACTGTTTCCTCTACTATTAACACTTTGTATTTGTGTGGTATCTTTGAGTTTAAATTGATGAAACAATATTATAATAATTATGCTATTAACTATAGTTCATAGTTCACATTAGAGTTCACTGTTTGTATTGTACAGTCCTATGGTTTTTAAAATTTTATTCTAGTAACACAAATATAACCTACCATTTCCAATTTTAACTACATTCGAACATACAGTTCAGTGGTGTTTATTACCATTCATAATGTTGAAGCATCATTATCACTATCCATTACCCAAAACATTTCCATCATCCTAAACAGAAATTTTATACAAATTAAGCATTAACTCTCCATTTTCTACCCCCACCTGGCCCCTGGTA
Source organism: Myrmecophaga tridactyla (assembly GCA_004026745.1). Taxonomy (NCBI): domain Eukaryota; kingdom Metazoa; phylum Chordata; class Mammalia; order Pilosa; family Myrmecophagidae; genus Myrmecophaga; species Myrmecophaga tridactyla. The sequence goes on along the minus strand of PVIY010027440.1, from coordinate 19,876 downwards.
ACTGGTATTCTAGTTTCTGACTCTATGAATTTGTGAATCCTAGTTATTTCATATAAGTGCGATCATACAATATTTGTTCTTTTGTGTCTGACTTATTTCACTCAGCATAATATCTTCGAGGTTCATCCATGTTGTCATATGCATGAGGACTTCATTCCTTTTTATGGCTGAATAATATTCCATTGTATGTATGTGTGTACATACCAGTTTGAAACCATTGTATACTCTAGAAAAGCCATGTTCTTTAATCTTCATTTAATATTGCTGGGTGGGATCTTTTTGTTTGTTTCCATGGAGATGTGACCCACCCAATTGTGGGTGGTAACTTTTGATTTAGATGGTTTCCATGGAGATGTGTCTCCACCTATTCAAGGTGGTGTAGCTTACTAGAGTCCTTTAAGAGAGAACTATTTTGGAAAAATTTTTAGAACCAACAGAGTTCACACAGCCAGAGACCTTTGGAGATGTGGAAGGAAGGCACCCCCAGGGAAGCCTTATGAAATTAGAAGAGAAAGTTAGCAGATGTCGCCATATGCCTTCCCAGCTGGGAGAGGTGTCCAGAACCCAAAGACCCCAGCAGACACCAGCCACATGACTTCCCAGCTGACAGAGTTGTTCTGGACAGCACCAGCCTTTCCTGAGTGAAGGTAATCTCTTGTTGGTCGGACATTTTCATGGCCTTAGAACTATAAACTTGTAACTTAATATATTCCCTTTTTTAAAAGTTCAGTTTCTGGTATGTTGCATTCTAGTAGCTTACAAACTAAAACAGTATGTACCACATTTTGCTTATTCATTCATCTGTTTTGGGGCACTTGGTCTGCTTCCATCTTTTGGTAATTGTTAATAATGCCTCGGTGAACATTGGTGTTCAAATATCTATTTGAATCCCTGCTTTCCATTTCTTTGGGTATAAATCTAGAAGTGAGATTGCTGGGTCATATGGTAATTCTATGCTTAACTTTCTGAAGAACTGCCAAACTGTTTTCCACAGCAGCCACACTATTTACGTTCCCACTAATAATGTATGAGTGTTTCTATTTATCCATATCCTCTCCAACCCTTGTAAATTTGCCAGTCTTTTATTAGGAGCAATACTAGTGGTTGTATAATGATATCTCAGGTTTTGATTTGCATTTCCTTAATGGCTAACGATGTTGAGCATCTTTTCATGTGCTTATTGGACATTTGTATATCTTCTTTGGAGCAATGTCTGTTGAAGTTTTGCCCATTTTTAAATTGAGCTGTTTGCCTTTTTGTTGTTGAGTTGTCATTTCTGTTATTTTTGAGGTCTTAAGCAGTGCCTTTTTTGAAGCTGCCTCAATTATGGGAGTAAAGACAAAAACATTAATTAAGATATATAAACCAGAAAGAGTAAGGTTGTTCAAAGGATTTTAAGGCTCATTAAATAAGATCTTATATTAATATGATGAGTGAACAGAGAGATAATGCTTAAGTTGGAGCAGAAGCATGAGATTCTATCCTACCATTTCATTTGAGATTCTGGATCCATTTCCTTAATTTGTAGTGTCTTCCGAGATTCTTGGAAGGACAATTTTATCCATCATCTCCCTTTGTTTTTCTTTCACTTCTTCCTGTTATCCCCTACAACAGTTTGGGTCATGGTCAGAGGCAGAAGGGAGTTGGAATAAGATAAGAGGCAGGTTTTTTTTTTTTTCCATTTCTTCCTTTATCAAAAAAGTCACAAATATAAGCAAACAGTGAAAATCACTTGTGTGACACGTGGGCAGTAGACTTCTCTTATTTGAATGGGTGTGATGGCTTTTTGCTTTCAGGTTTGTCTCATGACATTTTAATACCAAGTTGTATTTTATTCCATTCCCTGCCATACCATTAGAAAAAAAGGTATCTTTATGCAAGTAATTTGATATACATGATTTTGTGAAATAATTCTATATCTAACACTACCACACATAATAAGTATGTATCCTTGGTTTTCTAAATCTTTGAAATGCTAAAAGCAGCAATGTTTATGCTTTAATATCAAGAGGAATCAAACATTTAAAGATAGAAAGAGTGTTGCATAGCAAGTTCAGTCCTGGCAAGATGGAAATAGATGCTTCAAGCATGACAAGACCACCGGAGCAGCTAATTGGGTTCAGTGGTAAGTCTGTATCTGATGCTTGTCTTTCTCAGGAGAGATAGAGACATAATATATGGCAGGCTCAGATTTCTTGTTACAAAGCTCTCTTTGGGTGGTGGGGTTGGATGAGATGAATTAGTGTTTGTATCTAATTTATGTTATCTTTGTCTCATTAGACAGATAGCAAACTTTAGCAACAAATACACCTGTTCTGAATTTCAGATAAAAAGGCAAGAGGCTAATTGAATTGACTTTTCGTCATGTATGAGAAGGGGTTTTGTGGAGTCAAGTGAATCTCAATTGGGAGCTTCCTCCATTTCCGTTAGAGAAGGGGAGCTGTGAGGTGGGTCCAGGCCTTAAGACTACTCATTAGTAATTATTGAGAAGAACGTTGTGAGTCAACGTGTAACCAAAATGTCTCAGGGCACGTTTGTCATTAGGGAATAAGCTATGGTAGGTTGAATCGCTACCTGCCTGACCCTGTGAAATTAGTGCCTCTCAAGGTGGTCTGGTGCTGTTTTTGGGTGTTGCCTTTAGGGGTACTTTAAGCATTTCTGTAGTCTGGACTAGAAGTGGTGGCCACTGCTTCTTCCACTCAGATCTTTTCTATTCCACCTTCCATGTGGTTATGTCAAGTGGTGACCCCTCACTGTTGCCATGCCTATAACAAGAATCCCAGCACTAAGTCCAGGCTTATACCACATGTTTCCAACACTTCCTGGGTTCAAGTATTGGGAGAATGTCCCTTGGGACTGCAGAGTAGCTAGGCTGGTCTGGAGGTACACCAAGTCTTTCTTGAACTTTTCAGCTATTTTCTGGTTTTTCTCCCTGAGAGCAGGGGTGGGATGCGTGAGAGGGCAGTGATGGAACAGATACTTTAACTTCTGCTCCTTCCTCTTCTTTTCTCTTCCAAATTCTCCTCTTCTCCCACCACCCTTGCATCCCCAGTCCCTCCAAAGTAGAAAATATAGGTGCTATATATCGTGCATATGAATGGGCAGAAACAGCTATTGGGGTGGGAAGGCCTTTTAACTAGGAGAAGGGGGGGAGTGGAGGTTTGGCTGTACTCAGTGTTTGAGGGCCCACTTAGCCAGGGGAAAATATTGTCAAAATTATATGGCACATGAATATTTTCTGGATTCTATCATTTTTCCCTCTGCTTCTCTTTATTTGATCTGTTATGACCTCTACGCTAAGATGAATCTGCAGGTGTACTCTGCTTTGGTCTCCTTAAATTTTTTTGAGCGGAGGAAACTAGGGAAAAGTCCCTGACTGGCAGCTTGAGCCATCTCCTCACTAGGCCAAGAAAAGAAGGTCTGTATCTCTTCTTCACATGTCCGGGCCTTACGTGAGGGTATGGGTCTCTGAAGCTTTCATACCCAGCTGGGCAGACAGGCAGATCCAGGAACTTGGGGTTTTGAAATAAATCAGAGTGGATGTTTGCCTCTAGTAGCATCTTGCCGTAAAGCTGATGTCTAGAACAGCATCCAAGACACCTTGATGAGATCTGGCAGTTACAAATAATATTTCAGAGAGTACGTATGTTGAAACTACTTAAATAAATAATCTCCGGCATCTAAGAACTGTCCATTTATGGAAAGTCACTAGGCTAATTATTCTTAGTTATTAATAAAATTCTCCCAAAGACAAATACATACTGGACAACATTTGTTGGATTATTGCATTTACTTAACAACGAGAAACAAAATTTCCTTTAAAAATATCCTAGAATTTTAATTGCCTTTCCTTCAATAAGAAAAAAATTATAGCTAGAATTAAGAGCTCTATCTTAATTTCTACAGCAATGTATAGTTAGCAAAGCAGTTTTCAATACCCCACCTTGTTTAATTTTTACAACAGCTCTATTTGACAATGAGGAACAGGGCCACCAAGGGATTTGCTCAGGGTCATACAACCAGCAGGGAGCAGAGCAAGATCACCAGCTTTCAAATCTTATTTCATGGTTCCTTGGAGTATCTTAAACTTAGAGTGAATTTCAACAAGGTGAATGTAAAGTCCTTAGCCCTTCCAAGGTGCCTTAAGCTGTCACATGTGTAAATGTGAAACTACTTTCTGTTCTTGACAAGATTGCTGTAGCACCTTTGCAGGTCTTTCCTTTTTTGGGGAAGTCCCAACCAACATCTCTCTGTCTCTGTCTCTTATTTATTATGTATGTATGTAATATGTGTGTGTGTGTGTGTGTACATATTTGTATATATGTGTGCATTTTTCCTATGGAAATTTTGAGAGATTTTTATAATTTTGTTTTTGAATTATTAAGCTACAAGTAACTCATTTAATTTAAAGGTTGGCTATGATGCTTTAGCAAGTACAGTAAAAACTCATGAATTCTTGTGGGAAAAATCTATCTTACAATTTATTTTCAGAAGTAATAAGGATTTTAAGTATACTAGATTCAATAATTAATAGAACATATATAATTCTATAATAACAGACATTTTATGAAGCATTTGTTTTGATTTTTGCAGTTTTCTTTATATACCTTTTTAAGGATAACATATTTTCATAGGTCTTCAAAAAGTATACTTTCAGTTTTCTTATCTGTAAGTTGAATATACCAATAGGATCTACTTCATCAGGTTGTTATGAGGATTAAATAAATTTCAATTAATAAACTTAAAGCTCAGTATGTACATATGTTAGTGCTTAATGCTTAATTATTTTTTCTATTAGACAAAAGGGTTCTCATTATATACCTCCTCACAGAGCAAATTTATAGAGAGCCAGTAATTTGACAATTTGAATTCTAACATGATCCATGGCTAGTTTATGCTGAATAGCCAAATAATTTTGGAATATAGCTCTTGTGAAGTGATATAGTTTAAGAGAAATGACTATACAATATAGTTACAGTCCAATATAACAAAAGGATATTGTGAAAGATTGAATTTAGACATGCTCTTAATCTTAACCCACATTCCTGTGGATGTGAGCCCATTGCAAATAGGATCTCTTAAAGATGTTATTTTAAATTAAGGTATGGCCCAACTGAATGAGGGTGGATTATGGGGGGCCTTATAAAGAGAAGCTAAAGTTGGAGAAAGCCATAAGGAGAAGCCATAAGTCTGTGGGAACCCGGAAAAGAAAGGCAAGAACAAAAATATGATGAAAAGCAAAGAAACCCTAAGGATTGCCAGCCAGCGAGAATCCTGTCAACTTCCACTGTGGAAGGAAGCAAGCCTTCTAGCCAATACTTTGATTTGGACTTCTGGCCTCTAAAACCAGAAGTAATTCTTCTGTTTTAATAATAAATTTCTGTTGTTAAAGCCAATCCACTGTGTGGTATTTGTCATTACAGCTGGGAAACTAAGACAGATTTTAAAGGGAATATTTTAATGAGAGGCAAAAATCAGCTCTTTCCAATAGTATAGTAAGGTGGTTACACATGGGTGTCCTGGTTTTGAGTTTACCATCTGTATGATCTTGAGTAATTTACTTGGACCCCCTAAGTATCCATCACCTTATCTAATGATATATACATCTGAGGGTTGGGGAAGGATTAGATGAGATAGTGCCCAAGTGCTTAGCTCAGCACCTGGCACAGAATGATGGTCAAAATTGTTGGCTCTTAGAATAAATATTGTGAGCTCAGGGCCAGAGCCCAAACAGAGACTGTTCCTTTCCTTAGCCCAAAGTGACAGTATTCATTCATCCTCTTTATATCTCTCATATGCCTCTGTTTTGCAGTCTTTAAAATCTATGCCTAGCTTTTATTAAAAAAGAAATCATATCCTTTCCTCCCTTTTATTGAGAGTCTGACCTACTCCTTTAGGGGCGAACTACATTTGAGAATTCCTATATATTCTACATATTTCTTCCTGCCAAAAAATGTTATAAAGAATTGGTTTGCTTTATGTACCTTCTAATATGAAATATATACATATATATATATATATATACACTTGTGTATGCTTATATAAAGTTTCTCTAATATAAAATATAATATTAAATAAATTTTAAGAAAAACCTCTACAGCAACATTTTCCCATCTCTCTACCCAGTTTGTCTGAAATATAGCCTAACTGTGATTGGAGACAAAATGCAAAGGATAATTTTCAGTTAAGTCACCCACAGGTTGAAAAAAAGCCTTTCCTAGATAATTTATTTGTTGTCTGTGAAAGCAAATATGTATATGTGGATGAGATACACACATACATATACAGAGGAAGAGTTTGTGTCACCAAGTTTGATTCATATTTTAAGGTATAAATTATATTGACATGTCACTTATTTAAACCCTTTTGTCATAAGTAATCTACTTTGTGTTTAAGAGAAATATATTTGCCCTTGATAATTACTTTAATTTCCATTATTTTCATTTTTTTCCTTGCGTAGTGGTTTTCTATTTTAACCCCAACTTACCTCTTTTATTTAAATGTGAAATTCACATGTTAAATATGGCAAATGATAAAAAATGCAAAATTATCTTTATTTCTTTATTATGAAGTTGTTATTCATTTCCATAACAGGCTTCATGGTGGTAAAATATTGATTTTAACTCAGTTAATTTAGAAATTATTCCTATTTCTAAGACACAGCACTGGTCCCAACCTGTTCTGTAATTCCTTACTTTTAAGCATGGGGTAAACCTCAAAGAAATTTTTTAAGATCTGAAAATGGGTATTAAAAATGTATAGATATTTGTACTGGGAGGAGAGAAAGGACAAGTAAAGGAAGCTGTTATGGAAAGGAGGAAAGGGAGAATCATGGCTCAATGTAGTAGAGTAGTTGGATTTAATCAAGTTCCCCACAAAGGCATTTCAAGTCCTAACTCCTGGTTCTAGGAATGTGAACTGATTCGTAAATAGGATCTTTGAAGGTGTTACTAGTTAGGTGAGGCCAAACTGAATCAAAGTGGCTCTTAATCCAGTGTGACTGGAATCTTATTAGCAGAGGAAATTTGGACACAGAAGGAGCCAGGGAGAGAGACAGCTATACGACAAATGTAGAGACTGAATTATGGAGTGCTAGCAAGCCACCACCAGAAGGCCAGAGACTTTAGAGAAAGCATGGCCCTGCTCATATCTTTACTTTGAATATCTGGTTTCCAAAACTGTGAGACAATAAATTCCTGTTGCTGAAGCCAACTAATCTGTGGTATTTTGCTGTAGCAGACCTAGCAAGCTAAATAAGACAAGTGGGTTGAAAATAAAGAAATGCTGGCATTAGGGTCTCAAGCAGTGTAATTAGGTCTGAATTGCATTGGACATTGAGGTTTTTAACCCATGTCAGTAGTTCCAGAAAACTATCAAAGGATAAAAGTTGTACATTGGTTTCAATGAATTCTCTGTGCTCAAAAGCCACTTTCACACCAATGTTAAATATGAAAACACCACACAGTACAACACAGGAGGTGTTTCTGAGCCATTTCCTAAAATATATCCTAGGTCATAGAAGGAATTACCTGCTCATGAACATATCTACAGATTTCCCATTTATTTGCTTTATGCAAATAGTTTTCTGAAAACTGAATTGCAAAATAAACTTTTATAAATGAAATAATTTTTCAAAAGAGAGGACATAAACAACAACAAAGATCAAAAATAAATAAATGAAAAACAAAAACAAAAACTTTAGAGGAGCTTGCAGTTTAAAAGAACTTCAATAACTATTCCTTGATTGGATAATCCTGTAAGTTCAACTATATTAGGTTTTAAAAAACAGGCAAAACACAAAGCAAAGATCCAAGAGCTCTAGGAAGATATAGAGAGACAACCAAAGATTGTTTAAAATGGTAATAAATGGGGGCAGGGTGGGTAGACTATATGTACACATATTGTTTGGCATATGCAAAATATCTCTGGATACACAAGAAATTAATAACATCAGGTGCTTCAGGGAGGAAAAAAGGATGGGTAGGGGAAAGAGATAAAGAAGGTTTTTCACTGTATATTCATTTGTATTACTTCAATTTTGAACCACGTGGACGTGTTACCTACTTTCTCCCCGTGGAGGAATGTGTTCAAGACTGTCTTTTTAGCTTTGGTACTAGGAGCCATTAGGCTTTGTGAAAAAACAGATCATTCATTCACTTATTAATAACTATTTATTGAGTGTCTATTCGGGTGTCAGCCGTTGTTCCAGTCACTGGGTTTTTACCTTCTGAAGGGTAAAGACGTGAACTGGGACCAAAGGATGAGAAAAGCTGAGAAGACTGTTTCCAGTAGAGGAAGCAGAATCCTCAGAAGGAAGAGGGGTCAAGGGACAGATCATTTTGGAGTGAGTGATTAACATGGTTGCATTTATGGGCATGTGTGTATACATAAGCACATCCCACTGACTCTAGAACCTTCACGATTGACATACACTTTTGGAGAAGGGCAGAATTAGTATTTTTACTAATGTGCCAGAGAACAGTGGAACTATAAAGCCATTTCTGGATTTTACTTTTCATTCTCTTAGGGATGGCTGTTCTGTTGCTAGGATCCCTAAAATGTACTATGAGGTTCTAGTTGAAAAATTCCTTTGAACTACATGGTGCTTATTGACAGGGCTTTTGCAGATAAATTAAAATGTAAAAGGATACTCATTTGCCCTTGCTGGCTGAGTATTTCCCAGCCTATTGGTGCCGGTATGATTCCTCCTACATGCCTGCCCATTTCCTCTATGCATAAGATCAAACGTTGTATCCTCTCTCATTTAACTATGTAGAATTGGGAAAATGCACAATTTATAAAATCTTTCACTAGAATGTCAAGTGGCCTGAGTTTTATCTGTCTACAGCTGAATTTCCATTTCTTGCTGACTGCTGGTCTAGGGCTATTGCATTGTCTCTTGATCTGGCTCCACATTCAGGGAACATAGTCTTGCACTAAATATCACAGTAAGGCACGACTTGTCATAAGATCCAGGTAGGGCTGGCAGCAGGATTCAGGAATTAGCTTGAGAGTGTTCATGCACACACACACCACTGGCAAACATAACCACACACACATCCTCTCCAGAGATAGCATGTTTGAAGGTGGTTATGTAAACGTGGGAGAGCCCCTTGGCAATCCACTAATCTTGTTTTAAAGTTCTGCTGTAAAGAATAATCACAATTCATGCCTTTTGAAAGGTCTCCCTTATTAAATTTTTTTTTGACTTTTAAGATAATACCCTAAAATGTGTGATTGAAGCATATCATCTTGGAAAGTAATCATGATGTTCCTGTCCTTCCTCTGTTCAAAAACCCTGTAACTAGTCTCGTAATCACCCACAGGGTACTCCTCTTTTCACCTACTGGCCTTTGTTCCAGCACCTGCCTAGAAAGCATTTGCTCAGATTCACTTCTTCCCCTCCCTCAAGTCCACCCAAATCTTATTTTTTTCAGAAACCTGCCTTGACCTGCTTTTACACTCCTGCTATCCTGATCTCATTTACCCTGCCCTTTATCTTTTCCTTTTTCCATTGTATTTATCACTTCTAACCCATGGTAGAATTTGATTGATTGCTTATCATTTTGCTCCTCTTTCTAAAATGCAAGCTCCATGAGAACAGGGACTTTTGTTTCTCTCACTGATGGATCCCAAAGGACCAGAAGGAGACGTAGGTGCATAGCTTGTGGAATATTTGGTTCAATTAATTGGACAACCACATTACAAAAATTATCTCTTATCAATCCCAAAGCACTACGATTTCTATTTTCTGGATGAGAAAACTGGAGCACAGAAAGCTTAACTATGTTGTCCAAATTCAGAGGAACTACCAGGAGCCAGAGACAAGATTCACATCCACGTCTACCTGCGGCCAAAACTAGAGTCCTCCAGTGCTATTCTCACATCCTCTTTCTTACATCCTTTGAAATAAAATAACAGTTGATAAAAACAGATGGTATTATAGTTTGTCATGACATGATAGGGCAACCCAGACAAACCTAGAGAAGTTTACAGTTTTTTGATGATTCTAGGCTTGAATATGACCTTGTAGTTTTGAAGTCTGAGAGAGTCAGAGTGAGGGGATTACTTCAGAAAGCTAAATTGCACATTTCTGATTTTCATGCAAAATAAACTAATCTAGAGAAGAAGGGAAAAGGATTAAGAAGAAATTCTAGGTCAAAAAGGATCTGTAGCAAGCAATGATGGCATTCAGTTTGGTTTTTATTTTTAGATTAATATTCACCCAGCATCTCATAAGATAGTGTTTTTCAAAGTTGAGTGTGCTTAAGAAATTTTTGAGTATGTTAAAAACAGTCCTAGGCTCCGCCCCAAAGGCACCAGTTTAATAAGTCTGGGGTTGTGGCTCAGAAATTTGCATTCTAAATAAGCGTTTCAGCCATTTTGAAGCAGGTGACCTAGAGATCACATCCAGAAACTTGACCTAAGTTTGTAATGAAAAAAAGTGACTTAATACTTGTTAAGTCCCTAAAATGTCCAATATTTCCATTTTCATCTCTTTCTCTAAAAAATGGAGGATTCTGTCATATTAAGACATCCAAATTGGCTTAACTGCTTCCTTTAAAGAGCCTTTGCCATTTGGCTGGTTAGTGACTGGAACCTACTAAAAAGGGTAGCAATTCAAATGCACAGTCCTTGGGTGTAACACGCCTTCTGAAAATATCCATCAACTTAAAATGTAAGTGATACGCAAGCTTCTCCATCAGAAGCTCTCTATAAATGAAATACAACAATGATTCTCACCACTGTAGTTATGTTTAAATGTTAACTTCTTAAGCTTCGCATCCCTAGGCTGCTCTCTCATGTTCCACAACTTGTGAGGAATCTAAAGAGACAGGAGCACTGGATCAATGCCTCCTGCTATATGGAAAAATTCTCCTGTGCCCTTGAAAAATGTTTGCTGTTACCATGTGGTTGGGAGATGTGCCTCAACAAAGACATGGTTAGAATGAATCCTAATCAATGATTTTACTAATAGTATTTCCTTGTTTATAGCTAAATTTAGTAAAAGCCTTACACATGCACTGTCATTGCAGGTAAATGTCTGGCTGGCTGCCTGTTTCAGGTAGAATTATAGGTTGCAGTTTTAGGATGATATCACTCTGGTTCAGGGTAAGATCCTTTTTCTTTAAGGACACGAGATTGGCTTTGTTAATTCATGAAGCTTAACTGGTCTCTGGTTTGATTAAATCAAGCCAAATTCACAGGATCCTTTATTAATAGACAGGAATCCTGATTTGCTGAAGTTCAGTGGAATGACTAATACCCAAGTCTTCTAACTCCTAGCTATGAATTTTTTCCTTTGATTCACACTGCCCCACATTCCTATGTCTAACTAGAGGTACAGAAACAGTTTTGGCTGTGGAATTGAAGGCCTTTGCTAGAATATAATTTTCTTAAAGGGAAAATCATGATTTTTGTGTAAAAGTCAAAGATTTTACTCAATTTATTAATTAATGAGAGAATTGAATAAGATTGTTTCAGAGACCATTTGAGAAGCAAGGTATTTATAGATAATGCTAAGATAAGAATGAGGGGTTAGGAATTATTCTAGTTTGCTAGTTGCCAGAATGCAACATACCAGAGATGGATTGGCTTTTAATAAAAGGGGGTTTATTTAGTTAAAAACAATAGTTCTTCAGAGAAAAGACAGCTAGCTTTCAACTGAGGTTCTTTCTTACATGGGAAGGCACAGGGCAATCTCTGCTGGCCTTCTCTCCAGGTCTCTGGGTTCCAACAACTTTCCCCAGGGTTATTCCTTTTTGTGTCTCCAAAGGCCTAGGCTGAGCTGCGAGTGCTGAGATGAGGTATGCTGGACTGCTTGGGTGGTGCTTCGTTGAGCTCCCTCATTTAAGCTTCCAGCCAATTAAACCAAGCATCATTGCAACAGGCACACCTCCTAGCCAACTGCAGATGTAATCAGCAACAGATGAGCTTCACATGCCATTGGCTCATGTCACAGCAGCAAAACTAGGCACCTTCACTTGGCCAAGTTGACGCCTGAATAAAAATGGTTTATGTTCAACAGAGCCAGAAATTGTTACCTCTACTGTTATTTCTTCCACCAGACAAATATTTACAAGTTAGCATCTGATCCACAGAATTATAAACTAACCCAAATGAAAGAAGGTCAAGCTCAGCACTGCAGACCAGATAAATACCATACATCATCCAGGGACAAGTGGAAGGAAGAGACTGAAAAATTGCAGTGCAGATTTGGGGGTAGATCTCTCCATGCTGTGGAGGCACTCCCCACTGGCAATGCAGGCTACCTCAGGAGCCACTTCCTGGGTGGAAATAGAAGCCCTCTTTCCCAAGAATGGAACTGGGTTAGAGGTGGGGCATGGGATATGGCTGGGCACCAATTGTGGCTTTTAGTTAGTGAATTTGGAATGCTGGATTCCAATTCCAAGAACAACTACAGTGTCAACCTACCCAGAAGAGAAAACACCCACTGGCAGCCTCCATTTCAACCTACTCCCAGAATGGGCTGACTGAGAGACCCAGTAACTTCTCAGGGCAATGGGGAACAGTTGGCAGAAAGGTGGTTCTTCCTCAAGAAAAGGTGGGGCAAGGCATGGCCCAGTGCAGTTTGCTGCTGTAGATTAGAGAATTCTGATCCTTGGGTCTGGGATCACAGCAACAGTTTCAACTTGCCCCATCCAAAATGGCTGGTAGACTCTGTCTCAACCATACCCTTAGCAGGGGCTGTTCAGAATTAAAGGCATAGGATTACCTTAGGATGGCAAGGCACAGTTGATTGAACAGCACCATCTGCTGGGCGTGACAGGAAAGCAAAGTATCAGGGACCTGCCATAGGGAAGATTGGCGTCATTCTAGGTCTCCTTCCCAGGGTGCTTTGGAGCCTATCTATACCTCCTTCATGGGCCCTGGACTTGTTTTGACTGGGAAACATTGACTTAGAAAGGTCCTCTCTGGGGGATCACCCCTCCCACAATTAGCCCTCCAGGAAAAAGCAGCTGGAGAAAATGAAAGGAGAGTTAAAAACATATAGAGACAAATAAAAAACAAACAGGACAGATAAACATTTCTGGAGGAGGGACAGGGGAAAGGAAAATTTCTCCTGGGGTGAAACAATTGCACAAATAGGACAATCTAAAAAATTGTACTATGTATCCTGGGCAAGAATCATATGAGTAAGAGCTGAAAAAAGTCTGATCACTTAAACACAAACTATTCTGAAGGTCTAAAATAATTTGAACCAAGTGTTACAGAAGAGTTTAAGCACAAAGCCAACAGAAACTGACCTCCAGAGTAAACTCATTAAGAAAATCAGATACCTAGACACCAGCAGAAAATTATACACCATACTAAAAAACAGGAAGACATGGCCAAGTCAAGGGAACAAATTGAATCTTCAGATGAGATACAAGATTTGAAACAACTAACCAATGATGTTCAAACAAATCTTATAAATCGATTTAAAGAAATAAAGGAAAATATGGCAAAAGAGATCAAGGATATTATGAAGACACTGGGTGAACATAAAGAAGAATTTGAAAGAATGAAAGCCAAACACAAAACTTATGGGAATGAAAGGCACGATAGAAGAGATTAAAAAAAATACATTAGAGGCACACAACAGTGGATTTGAATAAGCAGAAGAAAGGATCAGCAAAGTAAAGGATAGGAAATCTGAACTCTTATCAACAAAAAAACAGATAGAAAAAAGAATGGAAAAAATGAAGCAAAAGCTCAGGGAACTGAATGATAGCATGGAGTGCACATATATATGCATCATGGCTATCCTAGAAAGGAAGAGAGGGGAAAAGGCACAGAAAGAACATTTGAGGAAATAATAGCCAAAAGTTTCACAACTGTTATGAAAGATTTATAGGTACATGTCCAAGGAATGCAATGTACCCCCAAAAGAATAAATCTTAATAACCCACTCATGCTGGTTTGAAACTGTTGGCACCCCAGAAAAGCCATGTTCTTTAACCCTCATTTAATATTGCTGGGTAGGATCTTTTTGTTTGTTTCCATGGAGATGTGACTCACTCAATTGTACATGGTACCTTTTGATTACGTATCATGGAGATGTGTCTCTACCCTTTCAAGTGGGGTCACTTACTGGAGCCCTTTAAGAGGGAGCAAATTTGGAAAAAGCTTCAGAGCCAACAGCGCCCACACAACCAGAGACCTTTTTGAGGTGGAGAAAGAAAACGTGCTCAGGGTAGCCATTTGAAGAAGCATAAAGAAAGCTAGCAGGCATTGCCATGTACCTTCCCACCTGACAGAGGTGTCCAGGAGCAAAAGACCCCAGTAGACACCAGCAACATGACTTCCCAGCTGACAGAGCTGTTCCGGATGGCATCAGCCTTTCTCGGGTGAAGGTAATGCCTTATTGGTGCCTTAATTTGGACATTTTCATGGCCTTAGAACTGCAAACTTGCAACTTAATAAATTTCATTTTTATAAGCCATTCTTTTTCTGATATATTGCATTCCAGCCACTTTAGCAAACTAAAACACCATTCCATGACACATACCAATCAGAATGTCAAATGCAAAGACAAAGAGAAAATTTCAAAAGCAGCAAGGGAAAAGAGTCATCATATACAAGTGATGCACAATAAGACTAAGTGCCAATTTCTCATCAGAAACCATGGTGGCAAAAAGACAGTGTACAATATATTTAGGGTACTGAAAGAAAAAATCTGCTAGCCTAGAATTCATTATTTGGCAAAGCTCTCCTTCAAAAATGCCGGAGAGTTTAAAATACTCACAGATAAACAGAAACTGAGAGAATTTGTTAAGAGATCTGCTCTATGAGAAATACTAAAGGGAGTGCAACAGACTGAAAGGAAAAGACAGGAGAGAAATGCAGGGAGGAGAGTGTAAAAATGAAGAATAACAGTAAGGGTAATGAAAAGGGTAAGAAGAGAGACAAAAATAAGATATAACATATAAAAGCCAAAGGACAAATGGTTGAAGTATGTTCTGCACTTATAGTAATAACACTGAATGTTACCTGATTAAAATCCCCAGTCAAAAGACAGATGCAGAATGGATAAAAAAAATGTGATCCATCTATATGCTGTCTACGGAGACTCACCTTAGACCCAAGGACACAAATAGTTTGAAAGAAAGATTGCAAAAATATATTCCATGCAGAAAATTACCAGAAAAGAGCTGGGATAGCTAAACTAATATCAGACAAAATAGACTTCAAGTGCAAAACTATTAAAGAGGTAAAGGAGGACTTTATATATTAATAAAAGGGACCACCAAGAAGAAATAGCAATCATTAATGCGTATGTACATAACCAGGGGGGCCCCAAAATACATGAGACAAATGCAGGCAATGTTGAAAGAAGAAATAGACATCTCTACAATAATAGTTGGAGATTTCAATACACCACTCTCATCAACACATAGACCATCTAGACAGAGGATAAATAAGGAAACAGAGGACTTGAATAATATGATAAATTTACTAGCCCTAACATACATTTACAGAACATTGTATCCCCAAACAGCAGGATATCCATTCTTCTCAAGTGGTCATGGATCATTATACAAGACAGACCACATGTTGGGCCACAAAACAGATCTCAATAAAGTTTAAAAAGATTGAAATTATACAAAGCATTATCTCTGATCATATTGTAATGAAGCTGGATATCAATAACTGGTGGAAAACTGGAAAATTCACAAATATATGGAGGTTAAACAACACACTCTTAAGCAATCAGTGGGTCAAAGAAGAAATTCCAAGAGAAACAGGTAAATGTCTTGAGTTGAATGAAAATAAGAACACAATGTATCAAAACTTATGGATTCAGCAAAAGCAGTGCTGAGGGGGAAATTTTTAAACATTTTTTTAATTGTGAAAATAACATTTATATAAAAAACAACACATTTCCAAGTACATTTTAACAAGTAGTTATACAAGAGATTTTAAAGTTTGGTATGGGTTATAGTTCGATGATTTTTTCATTTTTTTCTTCTAGTTGCTCCAAGACATGAAAGACCAAAGGACATATCAATGTACTGATTCAGCAGTCATATGCATTTGTGAAATCCTATCTTCTTATTATACTCTTCCTTCTCTTTTTTCTTTTTTGTGAAAAAAAAACATATATACAAAAAACAATAAATTTTAAAATACATTGCAACAATTAGCTGTAGAATAGATTTCAGAGTTTGGTATGGTTATACCTCCACAATTTTAGGTTTTTATTTCTAGCTGCTCTAAGGTACTAGAGACTAAAAGAAATATCAATATACTAATTCAACACTCATGCTCACTTGTTAAACCCGACCTTCTCTATCTAACTCCACCATCACCTTTGATCTTTCTCTCACTCTCAAGAGCTATTTGGGCTATGACCATTTAACTTTTTCACTTTGGAGGGGGCTGTCAATAATATGGAATAGGGGGATGGAACTAGTTGATGTTCTGGATATGCTGGCTCCTCTGCATTCAGGACTTAACTGGTCCAAGAACCCATTTGGAGGTTGTAGGTTTCTAGAAAGTTACCCTAGTGCATGGAACCTTTGTAGAATCTTATATAATGCCCTAGGTATTCTTTAGGATTGGCAGGAATTGTTTTGGTTGGATTTGGCAAGTTATGATATAGCAATGTCTAACTGAAGCTTGTGTAAGAGTGACCTCCAGAGTAGCCACTTGACTCTATTTGTACTCTCTCAGCCACTGATACCTTATTTGTTACACTTCTTTTCACTCTTTTGGTCATGATGGAATTGTTGATCCCACAGTGCCAGGGCCAGACTCATCCCTGGAGGTCATCTCCCACAGTGCCAGGAAGACTTTCATCCCTGAATGCTATGTCCCACATAGGGAGAGAGCAATGGCTTCACTTATGGACTTAGGCTTAGAGAGAGAGCACCCACATCTGAGCAACAAAAGAGATCCTCCAGAGGTGACTCTTAGGTATATCTATAGGTTGGCTCAGCTTCTCCACTACATACATAAACTTCACAAGTGCAAGTCTCAAGATCAAGGGCTTGGCCTATGGATTTGGGTGTCCCTGATGCTTGGCACAGTATCTGGGGTTTCCCTGGTGGTAAAGTTTAAGATTTCCATATTTTTTCTCCCATCCTTCAAGGGACTTTGCCAATACTTTTTGATTATCTGCTTAATATGCTCTGGGATGTATTCAGGAATTACATTAAAATATACAGAATTAAAGGCTCTTATTCTTTTTTCTGGGCTCCCTGTGTTTCAATTGTTTAAATGATCTGTCCACACAGGTTAAATTAGATTATGTCCTATTGACAATTTAAGTTTTGGGTAAAATAAACCCTTCTTCCTTTGATCTCAAAGAGTAGATGAAATTCTAAAATATAGACAATGTCTTCCTTACCCCTGAATTCTGAATCACCTTAATCCTGACCTGCTCAGCTTTGTTCTTATGTCTAAATACCGCATTACACATATATAAAACAGCCTCTCAAAATCCAGAAATAACAGTTACCACTCCAGACTAAATGTGACTGCTATGAGAGTGTACAGTCTAGGCTCCAGTTTTCTTATAAGTATTTTCTAAATGAGATCATACAATATTTGCTCTTTTGTTTCTGCTTATTTTGTCTCACCGAGTGTCCCACAGGTTCATTCACATTGTTGCATGCCTCACAACTTTGTTCCTTTTTGTTCCAGCACAATGTTCAATCATAAGTATGCACACTGTTCGCCACTCTGCTCTCAGTCAGTGCATCCTTTAGCCACCTCCTCTGGGCCTCATATATAACATCCAAAGTCAACAGTCCATCAATTTTAAACAATTTCATTGTTCCCAAGAGAAAGATAGTCAGTAAACACACCCTCACCAAATACAAAATCTAAACATCCTCTAAAACTCGTCCCTCCTTCCATTATATACCCTGGTATTGCTGTAGTACCACTGATGTTTTCCTGTTAAACGTAGCTCATAGCATGCAATAGCATTTCCCCACCATACCCTGAAATTATATACTCTTTGTACAAGATTCATACCTTTGTAGTAGTTTATGCAAGAACTTATTTATATTTGTAGTGTTAATCAGTGGGACACGAGTCTATACAACCCCTTGTTCACCTTCAATATGGTAATATTACTTATAGACCCACTAGTAAACTGCCTTCATGGCTATCTATTCACTTACAATTAAGATTAACCTCATTAGCTAACTATTCACCCATCTTAAGCTTCGGAGTAGCTCTAGGTCCCCTATATTCTGTTATTGTAAGCCTCTGATTTTACCTTTACCATGGTCATAAAATTGGAATCATTCAGTATCTATCCTTTCGTGTTTGACTTATTTCACTCAGCATTATGTCTTCAAGGCCCATCTATCTTGTCATGTTGTTCAGGATGTCATTTCGTCTTACTGTTGCATAATATACCATCATATGTATATACCACATTTTGTTGATCCGCTTGTCTGTTGATGGGCACTTAGATTGTTTCCATGTTTTGGCCATTGTGAATAGTGCTACTTGAACATTGGTGTGCAAATGTCTGTTTGTGTAACTGCTTTCAGCTCTTCTGGGTATATACTGTGTAGTGCTATTGCCGGGTCATAGGGCAACTAGATATTTAGTTTCCTGAGGAACTGCCAAACTGTCTTCCATAGCAGTTGTACCATTATGCAGTCTCACCAGCTGTGCACAAGTGTCCCAATTTCTCCACATCCTCTCCAATATTTGTAGTTTTCTGTTTGTTTAATAGCAGCCATTCTTAAGGTGTGAGGTGGTATTTCATTGTAGTCTTGATCTGCATTTCCTTTATAGCTATTGAGAATGAGCATCTCTTCATGTGCTTTTTAGCCATCTGTATTTGCTCTTCAGAAAAATGTCTATTCATATCTTTAGCCCACTTTAAGGTTTGGTTGCTTGTTCTTTTGTTGTTGAGTTGTATGATTTCTTTATGTATAGAAGATATCAAACCTTTATCTGATGCATGGCTTCCAAATATTTTCTCCCATTGAGTTGGTTGACTTTTCACCTTTTTTGACAAAGTCTTTTGAAGTGCAAAAGCATTTAGTTTTGACTTCTCATTTATCTATTTTTTCTTTGTGGCTTGTGCTTTGGGTGTAAACTTTAGGAAGCTACCTCCTATTACTAGGTCTTGAAGATGTTTTCCTACGTTTTCTTCTAGGAGCTTTATGATACTGGTTCTTATATTTAGGTGTTTGATCCACTTTGAGTTAATTTTTGTGTAGGGTGTAAGGCAAAGGTCCTCTTTCACTCTTTTGACTCTTGTTATCCAGCTCTCCCATGCCCATTTATTGAAAAGTCTATTTTGTCCCAGTGCAGTGGATTTGAGGGCCTTGTCAAAGATTAGTTGACCATAGATTTGGTGGTCCATTTCTGTGCTCTCAATTTGCTTCCATTGGTCAATACTTCTATCTTTGTGCGAGTACCATGCTGTTTTGACCACTGTGGCTTTATAATAAGTGCTAAAGTCAGAAAGTGTTAATCCTCCTGCTTTGTTCTTCTTTTTTATGATGCTTTTAGCTATTCAGGGACTTTCCCTTCCAGATGAATTTGGTAACTGCTTTTGCAAGTTTTTAAAGTAGGTTATTGGAATTTTGATTGGTACTGCATTGAATCTGTAGATCAATTTAGGTAGAATTGACATCTTAACTATATTTAACCTTCCTACCCATCAGTAGAGAATGTCTTTCCTCCTACTTAGATCTTCTTTGATTTCTTTTATCAATGTTACGTAGTTTTCTGTGTATAAGTCCTTTATGTCCCTAGTTAAGTTCATTCCTAAGTACTTGATTCTTTCAGTTGCTATTTTGAATGAAATTTTTTCCTTAACTGACTGCTCAGTTAGGTCATTGCTTGTGTATACAAACATTACTGATTTTTGCACATTAATTTTATAACCTGCCATCTT
>PVIY010027439.1:0-34210 GCA_004026745.1 Myrmecophaga tridactyla | reverse complement strand
GAAACAGAATGGCTTTTAAAAAGGGGAATTTATTAAGTTGCAAGTTTACAGTTCGAAGGCCGTGAGAACATCCAAATTAAGGCAAGGCTGTGAAAATGTCCAAATTAAGGCACCAACAAGTGGTTACCTTCACTCAAGAAAGGCCAATGAGGTTCAGGGTTTCTCTCTCAGCTGGAAGGGCACATGATGATGTCTGCTAGCTTTCTCTTCCAGCATATTTCATGAAGCTCCCCCAGGGGCATTTTCCTTCATCTCCAAAGATCTCTGGTTGCATAGCTTTTTCCAAAATGGTTCCCCTTAAAGGGCTCCAGTAAGCAATTCCACCTTGAATGGGTGGAGACACATCTCCATAGAAGCCATCTAATCAGAAGTTACCACCCACAATTGGATGGGTCGCATCTCCGTGGGAACAATCAAAACACTCCCACCCACTGAAGGATGCACTGACTGAGTAGTAGATTGGTGAATGATGGTGTACACATATGATCGAAGGTTGTGCTGCTACAGAAAGGAACGGAGTCATGAGGCATGCAACATTGTGAATGAACATGTGAGACATTGGGTGAGGTAAAATAAGGCAGAAACAAAAAGAACAATCATGGTATGGCCTTCTTTAGAAAATGCTTATGAGAAAGCAGGAGCCCAGATTGTAAGCTCTTATAGCAGACACATTTAGTCCAGAGTGGGAATTATTATTTCTGGATTATATATATATATATATAACCTGTTATTTAGAGATAAGAGTGAAGCTGTTCAGGCTGGGGTTAAAGTAATTCGGAACACAGGGGTAAGGAAGACAGTGTCTATATTTTAGAACCACACATACTCTTTGAGACCAAAGGAAGAAGGTTTTCCTTGGTCTAGAACCTATCTGTATAGCTCATTTGAACAATTGAAACACAGGGAGCCCAGAATGAGAAAGAGGTCCTTTAATCCTGTATAGCCTAACATAGTGCCTGAATACATCCTAGAATATATTAAGAATATATTAAGCAGATAATCAAAAATTTTTGGCAAAATTCCATGAGGGATGGGAGAAAAAATACAGAACTATAAAACTTTACCATCAGGGAATCCCCTGATACTGTGTCAAACTTAGGGACTCCCAAATCAATAGGCCAAGTCCTTGATCTTGAGGCTTGTTCTCGTGAAGCTTATGTAGGTAGCAGAGAAACTTAGCCTACCTATAGGCATGCCTAAGAGTTGCTTCTGGAGAATCCTCTTTTGTTGCTCAGATGTGGCCTCACCCTCTCTAAGTGCAACTCTGCAAGTGAAATCATTGTCGTCACCCCTACATGGGACATGACATCCAGGAGTGAAAGTCTCCCTGGTGGGATGGGAGATGATGCCCAAGGATGAATCCGGCCTTGGCACTATGGGATCAACAATTCCATCCTGACCAAAAGGGGGAAAAGAAGTGTAACTAATGAAGTATCAGTAGCAGAGAGAGTTCAGATAGAGTCGAGAGGCTACTCTGGAGGTTGCTCTTATGCAAGCTTCAATTAGACATTGCTACCTATCATAACTTACCAAACCCCTACCAGGACTATTCCAACCAATCCTAAAGAACACCTAGGGCAATATATAAGATTCCACAAGGGTTCATGCACTAGGGTAACTTTCCAGAAACCTACAACTTCCAGATAGGTCTCTGGACCACACAAGTCCTGAAACCTAGAGGGCTCAGCCTCTCCAGAACATCAGATAGTTCCTTCTCCCTACCCCATACTAGTGACAGACCCTTCAAACAGGAAAAAGTTAGAATGGGCATAGCCCAAACACCCCTAAAGAAAGGGATAGAGGGTGGGCCACGGTGGCTCAGCAGGCAAGAATTCTTGCCTGCTATGCCTAGAGGACCCGGGTTCGATTCCCGGTGCCTGCCCATGTAAAAAGAAAAAAAAAGAAAGAAAGAAAGGGATAGAAAGATTAAAGGTGATGGTGGAGTTATACAGAGAAGATAGAATTTAACAAATGAATATGAACGCTGAATCATTAAATTGATAGTCTCCAGTATCACAGAGCAGCTAGAAATAAAAACCTAAAATTGTGGAATTGTAACCCATGTCAAACTCGAAATATGTTCTACAACTGGTTGTGGTGCTGTGCTTTGAAATTTATTGCTTTTTGTATTTATGTTATTTTTCACAAAAAAGAAAAAAAAGTTGATTATGATGATAAAAGAAATATTTATGCCTTCTAGTCTCCTATATTCTGGAGCAGCTAGAAGGAAAAATCTGAGATGACCTGTAACTACTTTTACAGGACAGTGCTTTGAAAACTATTGTTTTTTTCTTTCTTTTTGCTTTGTATATATATTTTATTATACAATAAAAGAAGTTAAAAAAAAAAAAGTCCCACCCAGCAATATTGAATGAGGATGAGAGAACTCGGCTTCTCTGGGGTATACCACAGATTCAAACCGGCACAGGGCCCATGCACAAAGGAGCAGCAGCTGGAGGAGGTGGGAGAGCAGGTGGATGGGGCATGAGAAAGTCAGTAAATACTCTGGGGATAACGGGAACCAGGATTCTCACTGCCAGAAAAGGAGAAGCAAATATGGAAAGAGAAAGGTCAAAATGAACTCTGTAGTTTGGATTGGAGTTGGAAGTATTTGGCCTGAGATAATTATATTTGAATATAAATATAGATAAAGAAACACAGATGTAAACATGTGTGCATGTGGACATGTGTGTACATACATGTATTTCCCAGGCATGGCCACTGCTATGGCTTGGGAACGTGGCACCACTGTAACCGTGACCAGATCCAACATGCAGATAGATCTTGGTTTCCAAGCCCCACTCTCTACAAAAAGGAACCAGGGCTCCTTGAAGAAAAGTCAATTCTAGGACTGAGGAAGGCTAAGTACAAAATAAGCCTGGAACATTTTTAATGACAGAGATTTTGGAGGTGTGCAAAGAATAATAAGGACATGAAAAAAAGACAGGGAAGCCAACTTAAAGGGTTTTCCAGTGGTCAAATCTGAAACAATCTGAGCATCAAAATAAATGATAGTAATAGATTATAATCCGTTAAAGAAAATAATCCAAGGGTCCATACTAATTAATTTAAATGCATACATACATACAAGAATAAAAAGCTCTTCCTCAACACAGAATGCCAACTAATATATGTAGAAGGAATGGTAGTATTAGAATATTATCACCGTTTGCTAGCCACCATAGTAATATTTCCATCAAGAAACAGTAAGACAGTCTAAAATGAGTTGGTGAAAAGGGGTGAGGCATAAGGTTTTACATAGTCTCAAAATATCTCTCCACAAAACATTTATTAATTACAAAAGAAAGCCAATTAACTTTGCAGTGGGACAACCCGGCATGTACCAACCTTATCAAGTGGTCAAAGTGATCACCACAGCGATGGGCACATCAATACCAGAGAAAGGACACAGCATCTGGGATGTGCATTGTCTGGATCTAATCATGAGAAGGCACTGGACAAATCCAGATTGAGGGGCATTCTACAAAATGGCTATAATATTAAAAAATGTTAAAGGTCAGAAAGTCAAAGGAAGACTGAGGAAGATTCAGGTTGCAAGTAACTGGAGAGACAAGACAGCCGGGTGTGTCGTGGGACCCTGGAGCGCCTCCTTTGCTCTAAAGGATGTCACTGGGCTGAAGGCTATACAAGCATTCTTTGTACTGTTCTTGCAACTTTTCCTCAAGTAAAACTGTTTCACATTAAAACAATTAGATTATTTTTGTTACTCCAGGAAAGAAAAGCATCTTCTGCTCCTGCCACGAGAGGCTAAGAGGGTCCAGAATTATACTTCTGCCATAAACGACTAGACAACCAGACAAAATATATAAAGCAATTATTTTCAGCCATTAGGAAACAGGCAACAGAGGGAGAAGAGAGGGGGAAAAATGAGGCAAGCCCTACCATCCCTTAGACTTTCTGCCTGCAGATAAAATCCAGACTGTGGCACAAAGAAGAGAAGCCCAAACAGAGCCCAGAAATCTCACTGAGTTGAAGAGACAGAGCTCGAAGTTTGTGAAGGCCAACTAAGCTAGAACTGACCGGACAGACAAGGCAAGAGGAGAGAGAGACACAGGTCAAGCACTCCAGACTTCTGTGGTGGGAGTCCCTTGAATCTTTGGCCCAATGCCAGTTTGGACATGCATGGGGTAAAACCCCACAGGGGTCTGGCACAAACATCTTGGGAAAAAAATAACAGTTATTATGAGCCATAAGCTGATCAGTTCCCAAAATTCATACAGAGCTGTGAATTGTTTATGTCCCCACCAGCCAAAGTGAAGAGGTTTCATTGAATTCCTGGACTTCAGAGGTGACTCACCTTATAGTTGGGGCTAAATATCCATAGACTCATCCTGAAGGAGCTGTAATATAAACCTAAAAATGATCAAAGTGACCTGCAAGTAAATTAACTAACTGCCTGCCATAAAATGAACAATGCTTTTTAAGGAGACACATCCCCTGCCCTTTTGGACCCTCCGTGCTGTCTGCTGTCGTTTCTTGAATGCTGAGCAGGGAAAGAGAGCCCCTCATGGCACATCTCTTGGGGACGCCAACTGCTTGGGTTAGGGCCAGTGGATGGCAGCTTCACACGCCCCACTTCATGTGAAAGGAGAGACCCTGTTCTGCTTAAGTGTTGAGTATTTAATTTACACCCCAGGGGGGTGGGGACCCTGCCACTGAGAGTTGCTTCCTGATAAGCAGCTGGGGCTGCTTTTTCCCAGTTTTGGGATTAAGATAATGGTCAGTTCTTTTCACTGGACCCACCATCTCTGCAGGGCTGCAGAATGGAAATGTACTGAAACAGTGGCACGCAATAAAAAACAGGTGGGGAGTGTGGGGGTGGGAGGTGGGGCTGGCGGCAGGGCTAGGCAAGGCCTGGGAGATGGCCCCAGGTGTGCCCGTGACTTCCCCAGCAGTACGGTACTGGTTTTAGCAGCCAGGAAACAGCACCCAATGTGTCAGGACACTCTCAGTAGGAAGAAACAGAAGACTAGGACTGGCTACCTGGTGGAGGAGGTGAAAGCAGACCGGGAAGCCATAATAAGGTCACCACCATATGAAAAGAGCATCGGAAACTATTGAAAAAAAGAGGGAGAGAAAAAAACTCAATAAAAACAGGCAAAGAACAATTCACAAAAAAGGAAATATATATAGCCAATAAGACTGAGGATAAAATATCCATGCCCACTGAAAATTAAAGAAGTGCAACATAAAAACAACTCTTTAGGACAACACTATATACAGTTTATGAATATGCAAGTATTGCAATATATGTTCATCCTGGGTGGTATTGCATGGAAGCTCACTTTATTACTTGTTGTACTTTTCAGAAATTTTTCCCAGCAAAATTAATAACAAACAGAAAACTTCTTTTCAACTGTCAAACTGGCAAAGTTTTTTAAATGTGAAGAGTCACTACTGGTTAGGCAGTGGAAGACAGCTGCTTTCATATCCTGCTGCTGAGCCAGTAAACATCTGTAACTGATCTGGAGGGCATCTTCACAATGAAATGTGCATATTTTTTGAGTCCACAATTCCACAAGTGGGGGTTTATCCTAAGAAAAAGTAAAGGTATAGCCAGGAATACATAGATGTATATGTATATATATATACACACAGATTCAAGTGTTACATATTATTCAACAAACCAGAAACAGCTATATATCTAATAACATGGGAATCATTAAATAAATCAGGGTATAGTTAAGTAAATGTGGTATCATGCAGCCACTGAAAGTCCTATTTGGAAGTCATAATACTAGGTTTAAAACTGTATTATGTAGTATGACACTCTAAAAGTGGATATATGAATAAGAAAAAGGTTGAAAAGAAATAAAAATAAATGTATTTTGGGACAATGAGATCATGGGCAATTAAAAAAACTTATTTCGAAATCCTTTCAAAGCTTCAAAATAATATACAAACCCCACAAAAGAGAACTCCAACATGCCCTTATCCTCCCAAATACCCAGATCCACCAATTTTAACGTTTTATCACATTTGCCATATTATTATATCTACCTCCCCATTCTGTCAATCCATCTATTTATCCACCTGGCTATCAGTCCAATTTCTGAAACTTGAGTGTCGGCTGTATACATCCTGCTCCTTGAACACTTATTAGTGTCATGTACATTTCCTAAGAACAAGGATATTCACTTTTATAGTCACCTAAAGTGCAGTCATCGAGTTCAAGAAATTTAACATTGATCT
This sequence comes from Myrmecophaga tridactyla, assembly GCA_004026745.1. Lineage (NCBI taxonomy): Eukaryota > Metazoa > Chordata > Mammalia > Pilosa > Myrmecophagidae > Myrmecophaga > Myrmecophaga tridactyla. The sequence goes on along the minus strand of PVIY010027439.1, from coordinate 27,997 downwards.
AAACCTTACAGTCTAGATTCCAATTTAATGTCACAAGGTATAGGAAAACCATTTTCTTCATTATGCTTTTCAGTATTCTCCTTGAATATGGATTACTTTTTAAACATTTTTTATTGTGAAATATAACAAATACAAAAAATAAATTTTGATGTACATTATAACAAGTAATTATAGAAAAGATTTCAAAGTTTGATGTGGGTTACAATTCCACAATTTTAGGTTTTTCCTTCTAGCTGCTCCAGGACATTGGAGACTAAAAGAAATATCAATATAATGATTCAGCATCATACTCATTTGCTACCTCCTATCTTCTCTATTATAACTCCACCTTCTCCTTTGATCCTTCTCCCAGTCTTTAGGGGTATCTGGGCTTTGCCTATTGCAGCATTTTCATGTTGGAAGGGGCTGTGGATAATACGGGATGGGATGGTGGAACTAGTTGATGTTCTCGAAGAGGCTGGTCCCTCTGGGTTTCATCAATCAGCATTTGCTGAAGAAATGAATGCACGCATGACAAATGGTATGGGTAGAAGGCATTTTATTTCCTTCTGAGAAATTTTAAGAGGGTCACTGCCAAGCCAATGGCGTCCAGAAGAGGGCGCACAAAACGACATGCGGCGGTCCTCAAGGCGGAACTGCAACTCCCCAGCTTCAGCCCCAAAAGTTTTCGGGAAAACCTATTAGGCGGATGTAAATACTCGCTCCCCCATTGATTAATTTCGCTCATCAACAGCAGCCGTTTCTCATTCGTGTCGCTCACTCCTCACGTCACGAACTGGAACATCGGGAGCGTCGCCCTTGCAGCTGACACCTTCCCCAGCGGTAAAATGGAAGGGAAAGTCTCTATCGGCCTCGAAAGTCAGCCAATTTCTGTTCTCGTTCAGTATAGGGCCGCGGCAGTTCCTCGATGCAGCCACTAGATGGCTCTCCTGAGGGGAGAGTTAAATTCACCTTCACTTTTTTTTTAAGCGATTGCTTTTTATTGTTTAAGCGAACATCTGTCTTATTGATACAGAACAATTAAAAACTTAATGTTTGTTACTAATAACAAACAGGAATAATCTCCTTTTTAAAAATTTAAGCTCCCACACCTACATGGCCGAACAGCTCCACAGCGTCTCTTTCCTGGGCGATCTTCTGCAGAACCCAACTCTTGAACTGTGGGGTTTGATGTTTCAATTCTTGATCTCTGAATCAGGATAATCTCACATGTAGCAGACACTTGTCCCTGCAGGGATAATGTTCAATGCTGACCAGAAAAATTACCTTCTTGGTAATCTTCTGTTGGGCAATTGAGGGAAACCAGATAAGGAGCCTCCAGCATGGATGTTAGTGACACGTTTGTCCTTTGCGACGTCGCTGCAATGTCCCCGCAGAGGAGGACTTTGTAAACCAGGGTGGGAAGGGTCGAGAGGCCATCACGTGTCTAAAAGGCACTCAAACCTTCCACGCTGCAAATAGTAATCTCCTCTAGGACTCCAGACCTAGGGCGACTGGTTTCCAGCCTGGTTTACAAGCTGGTATTGTGCTCATTAGCTGTGTAACTTTGGACCAGTGACTTAACTTCTTTGTGTCTCAATTTCTCCATCTGTTCAATGGCGATCATTTATCAGTCAGGGCTCTCCATACATACATGGAAATGTCGCAAGATTTATTTATTATAGGAAATGCCTCATGTAACCACAGGGGTGGCCAAGTCTGAATTCCATAGGGCAGGTTGCAAGTGGGGAGATCTGATGAAGGTTTTTTAATTCTCCAGGAGAAGCTGGCTGGCTGAAGTAGAGATGGGAATTCTGACAGTTAAAGTCATCAGCTCTCCCTTTAAGGCCTTGCTAACTGGATGAGACGCTCTCATTGCTGAGGGCCATCTCCTTCGTTGGCTGTAGATGTGACCAGCCACAGATGCAATTAACCTACTGATGATATCAATCCACAACTTACCCTTAGGAGCAGTCAGGCCAAGGCTCCTTGACCAAACAACACCACAGCCTAGCCAAACTGACACATGAACATAACCATCACAGAGAGGAAAAGAAAAACCAGGGAGCTGCCGGAAAAGCACAAAGCACATGAGAAAATAATTTCAAACATATCTGTTATCGCAATACATTTGAATGAGTTAAATTCTATTAAGAGACAAAGATTCTCTTTAAAAAAGAAAAAAGACATGAATTCTTGAAGTGTCCATTTATGTAAACACATTCTGATCAGGTTGAAGAAAATATAAACCTTTACTTCAATTATGCATTAAGTCCTTCCTTCCTTCATTTTTTTTTCCTTTAATGCTTAAGTGTGCCAGACACTGTCTTGAGGACCAGGAATTCAGATATGAATGGCCTTATGTTCTCCCCCCCGAGTGTGCCCCCAGTAGCAGAGACAGATGTGAGAGTGACAGAAGGGGTTCCATGTCTTGGGTGTTAAACGCGAGGGCAGCCCAGGAGGACGGCCTCAGCGTCCTTCCCCCTCCCAGGCCCACCCCGTCACCCTTCCCCGAGGGCCTCCCGCTCCTTCAGCTTCAGGCCTCCCATCTTCCCTGCTGCAGGACCCATCTCTCCCAACACTGATAACATCTCTAACGGCAGCTGGGCCTGAGCCTCCAGCCCTTCAGAAAGGGGCTGAAGGTGACAAGCAGTAGATCGTCACCTTTTTGGCTTTTCCCTGTAGTAAGAAAACAATATGAAGACTCTACAGGTGTTGTGACTCAAAAGTGAGTCCTCTACATGGACTGAGAAGAGAAAGGTGAACTGTGGTGTACACATATGATGGAATATTGTGCGGCTACAGAAAGGAACGAAATTGGGAGGCATGCAACAGGGTGAAAGAACTTGGAGCCATTACGTGGCGCAAAATAAGCCAGAAACAAAAGAACAAATACTATATGGTGTGTTAGTTTGCAAGCTGCTGGAATGCGATACACCAGAACTAGAACAGCTTTTATAAAGGGGAATTTAATAAATTATAAGTTCACAGTTCTAAGGAAGTGAAAGTGTCCAAATTAAGGCAGTAGCAAGAGGTTACCTTCACTCAAGGAAGGCCCATGGGTTAGGAACAGCTCTGTCAGCTGAGTAGTCACATGGCTGGCATCTGCCTCTCCAGGTTCTGCTTGCTAAACATCTCATGGTGATGTCTGCTGGGCTCCAAACATCTCCAAACGTCCGTGTCTCTGTCCTCCACGTGTCCACATCTATGTCAGCTCTGCTCTGAAGTGTCTGTAGGCTCTGTTGTTTCTGGGGCCTCTGTAGTCTGTCTTTTCTGTTGTTTCTGTAGGCTCTGTCTGCTCTGAGCTCTCTCCAAAACGTTTTCCTCTTTTAAATGATTCCAGTAAACTAGTCATGCCCCACCTGGAATGGGTGGAGTCACATGTCCAGCTAATCAAAGTTAATACCCACAACTGGGTGTGTCACATCTCCCTGGAGAAAAATCTAATCAAAAGATTCAATCTACAGTACTGAATAGGGATTAAATCCATTTATTAAATTAAATAGGAAGTCAAGCCACAAGATTGACATAGGATAAAAACATGGCTTTTCTGGGGTACATAATACATTCAAACCAGCATATGGTCTCTTTTAGAAAATACTTATAAGAAGATTGGGGCCTAGATCGTAAACTCTTATAGCAGTCACATTTAATCTAGAACTGTAAATGTTATTTCTAGATTCTGAGATGCTATGTGTGTATAACTGGGATTTCCCTGGCACTTTGGGTACCTGTGTGACACCAAAGACTCAGAGTTGGAATTTTGCAGCTCTAAAAGTCAGCACTGCTACATACAGCAATTGTCAAAAAAATCGAAAAAGGGGTCAATTAGCGATAAATATGAAGCCAATCTGGTCGAGTCTAAGGGTAAAGATGACATTGTCTGTATTTTAGAACTTCACCTACTGTATGAGATCAAAGTAAAAGAGGTTTATTTTGCCCAAAACCTAAAGTTTCTGTTGCATATCATCTAACTCAACCTGTCTAGTCAGCTCATTTAAACAACGTAAATGGATGGAGCCCAGGAAGTGAATGCAGGCTTCTAATTCTATCTAGCTTAAGGCAATACCTGGATACATCCCAGAGTATGTTGGGCAGATAATTTTTAAATATTGACAAAGTCCCTTGAAGGACTGGACAAAAGAATATGGAACTATTAAACTTTCCCACCAGGGAAGCCCCTGATACTGTTTCAAAACTAGGGTCTAGCAAGTCAATAGGCCAAGCCCTTGATCATGAGGCTTGCTCTTATGAAGCTTTTTTGTGTAGCTGAGAAGCTAAGCATACCTGTAATTATGCCCAGGAGTTACTTCCAGAGAACATTATTTTGTGGCTCAGTTGTGGCCTTTCTTTCTTTAACGCCAACTCTGCAAGGAAAATCATTTACCCCCTTCCCTGCGTGGGACACAACATCCAGGGGTGAAAGTCTCCCCGGCAACATGGAACATGACTCCCAGGGATGAGCCTGGCCCTAGCACTGTGGGATTGACAAAGCCTTCTTGACCAAAGGGGGAAAAGAAATGTGGCTGAGAGAGTTCACATAGTGTTGAGAGGCTATTCTGGAGGCTACTCTTATGCTAGCTTCAGCTAGATACTGCTGTTTATCATGGTTTGCCAACCCCCAACAACGACATTTCTGTTAACACTAAAGAAAAGAAAACCTAGGGCTCTATCTGAGATTCTACAAAAGTTTCACACACTAAGATTACTTTCCAGAAACCTACAACCTCTAGATCATTGTTCCTCAGCCAAATAAGTCCTAAAACCCAGAGGCCCAGCCTCTCCAAGAATATCAACTAGTTCCATCCCTCTATCCCATATTGTCTACACCCCTTTCCGACATGAAAGAATGAGCATAGCCCAAATACCCCTAAAGATTAGGAGAAAGAACAAAGGAGAAGATGGAGCTGTAACAGAGAAGATGGATTTAACAAGTGAGTATGGTCCTGTAAATACTTATTGAAGAGTGCTTTGAAAACTACTGCTTTTTTTTTTTCTTTGCTTTGTATTTATGTTATATTATACAATAAAAAAAAGTTTTAAAAAAAAGTGAGTATGACTTCTGAATCATTATATTGATATTTCTTTTAGTCTCCAGTGTCTTGGAGCAGTTGGAAAAAAAAAAATCTGAAATCGTGGAACTATAATCCATACCAAAGTCTGAAATCTGTTCTATAACTACTTGTTACAATGTACTTTGAAATGTATTTCATAATAAAATGCTAAAAAAAAAAATAAATAAAGTGAGTTCTTGTGTCACGCACCAAGAGTTAATCAGTTGACTCTGGGATTTTGAGATGATAAAAAGTTTATTTAGCCATTTAGCAATGGCAACCATCACAAAGGCAGGAGGGCTGTCCTCAAATCTGTCTTCTTGAACTGAAGAAACTTTCAGTGTTTTACAGTGTTCAGACAAAGGCAGGCAGGCTTAGGTTAACCAGCAAAGGCAGTTTGAGATGATGAGGTCAGAGAGAGTCTGAGGATTACTGAGTATGCACAGAGTGATTACTTTGTAGGCTACTGCATATGTCAGGTGTGCTACCCTTGATTAGAAATGGCTTGGTCCAGCAGGATAGTTTAGGGATTTGGGGTGTTCTGAGTTCTGGGTTGACTCATATTAATCAATACCGGGTTATGTGAAGGGCACTGACTTCAGGGTGGCAAGACAAGTTAAGGGGATAAAAGTGGCATCAGTCATGTCCTGTGTTGTTATTAGGCAGTTACTGGGTGCAGTTTCAAAACACAGCATCAGCAAAACAAGGCACCTGGGTGACAGCTCAGTGGGCATGATTTTTACTATTAAAAGTAGGCAAAGTTTTCCCCTAGGTTAACCTTCTTTTTAACTGTAAATGTTAAAGCCGACTAAGACTGGTCTGGCTGGAGCTGTTAAAAACAAGAACTTTTCTATGGGGTATGTGCCTGGGGATTTTGGTGATCAGAGAAAACAAAAATGGAAATGTTTGCAACCTAGTTGGGGAGTGAGCTTTGGAAAGCGGGTGGGTGGGGGGCTATGAAAAATGGCTCAGGGTCCACTACATGGGTGGGCCCTGGCTTCTGCGGGTGCCCAGTCAGTGGAGTGGTGGGAGAGGCCCCTCCAGATCCACCTTGTCAGGTGAAAGAACAAACACGGGAGAAGTGTTGCCATTTGACTCACCAAGGCCATCGTGGTCACACACGTCCCCTCTATCCCACGCACCCAATTCCCTGTAAAACAACAGGGACAAGGGTCCTGAAAGGCTGACAGTTCTCTGTCCCAACTCTTGAAGGCGGAAGCAGAGGGCTCAGCGTGGAGTGCACATCCCAGTCATGTGAACAGGGGATGGCTGGTCCCTGTGGATGAGTCCTCGAAAGCACCTGGGGCCGGGAAATGGGGAACCTCCAGACTTAGCACTGCTAGGGTCTGTCACTGTTTGTTGACATCCACAGGGGCTCGCTCTGCCAGCCTGAGCTCAGGACAGACCTGCCCAACAGCTCTCTGTGGTAGGGTGCATGCAGAGGCGTGCCTGTCCCCCCCTTCCCTTGAGGAGGGAGGGGGCTGCCAGCAGCAGGAGGTGCCTTCTCCGTGTAGAAGCGGGGTTAGGAAGCAGGGGTGCAGGGAGCAGAAGTAGGCTGGCCTCGCAGACCCTGCCAGGGGGTGGGTCTCAGAGCCGCAAAGATGGGGGCCAGCAGAAGGCCCAGGGGGAGGGCCTGGTGAGCCACCCAGCCCCAAATAAAGGCACTGTCACCAGCGCATGGGGACCTACCAGCCTGGTGGTCCTCCTCTGTCTGCTGAGCCTCCATGGCCCACCCGAGTTTTGCATTTACAGGTGTACTGAGAAGGGTCCCTGGTGTGGCTGGGGGAGGGCAGGGCTGTGGAAGGAGGAAGGTTGAGTGTCCTGTGCTGCCCTCTTTCCTTTTCAAGTCCCTGACCGCCCACCAGGACCAGAGTCCCTCCTGTAGGGTGCTGGGGCCCCTAGATCCAACAGGGTCCTGGGAAGGGGGCAGTTCTTTCTGAGAAGGGGTTTCCACTGAGTGGGTTCAAGGTCCTAGAGCGGGTGGAGACTGCAGCTGGGCAGCATGACCCACAGCTGCAATTTGGGAGGAGGCTGCCCGCCCCCCACACCTCGTGTCACCTCTGCAGCCAGACCTTCCAGGAGCTTAGAGGGCCCACTGATGGCAAATGGCCCCGCACAGCCAACAGTTTGAATCGTGGCAGAGAGCTCAGCAGCACTGCCCTGCTGCCGCAAAGGACGGGCCACTTGGGCATCTGTGTCCTTCTCCCCTGGGCAGAGCAGTTGTGTTTGTCCTCCCAAACCTCAGGGATTCTAAGAATGAAATCAGCTGCCCCTGAGGCCAGAGCTGTCCCAGTGATGTACTGCCAACAGGAAGCCTCTGCCTCATTCCAGAAGACAGGGGCAGGTAGGAGCCCCAGGGTCCCCGCCGTGAGCCAAGCGCCTCCCGGAGCCATCCACCAAGCCGCTGCCCCTGGGATGCAGCAGGGGGCAGTTCCCCCGGCGTGGGGGTTCAGGCATCCAGCCCAGAAACAGCTGGCCTGCCGCTTTACCTGCCTGGCCTAAGATAAGGAAACCTTAAAACCAGGTAGGAAATGCTCTCCTTTGAAAAGCTGAAATGTCTGTGTCATTTCACCTCTGCTTTTCCTAACTGCTGAGTGACGCCTAATCAATCAGCAGGGCCTGGGGCGCTGCCCATCCCTGCACTGAACTTCTCCCCCTTTTGGATATTTTAATGACATAGAAACAAGCGTGAGCTTCAAAAGACACCAATAGGAAAATTAAAAGGCAAGCCGCAGCCTGGTAGAAAACATTCACCACACACTTCTCTGCCAAAGGGCTTATATCCAGAATATACAAAAAACATTTACGACTCAGTAATAAGGAGTCAAACATCCCAAAAGAAATGGGCAAGAGATTTGAATAGACACTTCACCGAAGAAGACAGGCAGGTAGCATCATTAGTCATTAGGGAAATGCCAGTTAAAGCCACAATGAGAAGCCATCCCCACCCACTGGTCTGGCTGAACCTGGGAAGACTGACCAGACCGAGGACTGTGGGGCTATGGGACAACTGGAACATAAAGTAGTACCAGGGCTTTGAAAACCAGTTTGACGGTTTCTTAAAAATCAAAATACACGTCTCAGCTTGGGCAGATCCGCTCTTAGGTAATTAGCCAAGAGAAATGAAAGACACGTCCACAGAGAGGCTCCCCGCTGGACGGCCACAGCAGGTTTATTAGTAACAACCCCAGATGGAAACTTCCCCAAAGTCCGAGCTTGGGGCTTAACCCTGCCCAGCCCGCCCCTCCCTGGTGGGCGTGTCTCTCACTCGCCCCGCCCCTGGTGGACATACCCCGCCCTGCCCCCGCGGGGCTCAAGCGGCTCTCCTCCCTCTCAGAGCTTCCTACCCTCCCCTCCCCAGCTCGGCCCCAGGGCTGCCTGCAGCACCCCCCTTTGCCCCTTTGTGGCCCAGGACCTGGCACATGGGATACCCCCAATTGTATGGGGAATGAATGAATGAATGAAAAATGAAGCATCATTCTTTCTCTCCGAGCTTTGGACACCGAGGCCAAGAGAGGCCATTTTGTCAATTTAATCCATAAAAGCAATGACCCGGCCCTGCACCTGGACACTTCTCGCTGCTGCAGAGGAAAGATGGGTGGGCGAGGCCCGGCCTACGGGGGCTGGGCGCTCCGGGGCTGGGTCCCCACCGCACTGCTGCAGCGCCCTGAGCGGGGCCTGCCTTCCCCCAGCCTCAGGGACACACGCCAACCGCGGGGGGCCACGCGCGGGTTAAGGGGGGGGCGTTACAAAGATTTGGGGATCAGGGCTGGCAGACAGCAATCATGCTTTTGTCGATTTGTAACTAAAAACAAAACAATGATATTGTGAGCCGTGCATGGACTGTACGTGTGTGAAGATTTGTCAATAAAAATATTGGGTGGCCACGGTGGCTCAGCAGGCAGGAATGCTTGCCTGTGATGCCAGAGAACCCGGGTTCGATTCCCAGTACCTGCCCATGTTAAATAAATAAATAAATATATATATTAAGACAAACAAAAAACTACAACACTGCTCCCTTGGGGGTATAATTGATCAATTTCCTGCCATTTAGGGAAAGAAATGAGTTCTGTCACATCCGTCCAAATGCACCTTACATATAGTTCTAGAGAGTGCTACGTGTGTGCTCATAAATACAGTGTTCTAAATTTATATATACTTACATATTTTTCTGACAATGTCCAGGCTCCTGTCATATGCATTTTCCTGAGTAGCTAATTCTCCTCCTTCTTTAGTATTTATGTTCGAATAGATTGAATACTCACCCCGAGACCTCCTGCTCCAGTGCGCCAGGAGTTGGTGGTATTTATTTGGATTTCTCTCTGGAAGTCGCCGTCAGGCACAGAAGGGGGTTTGTGTTTACAAAAGGGCTCACAGAGCTGGGTGACCGCATGCGGCCTCGGCTTTGAAGGACTGCTCTGCTGCCTAATATTTTCTTTTTAACGATGTAGTCATTTCTTTTTATTTGTTTGTTTTTATGAAGGGGATTTATTAAGTTACATGTTACAATTCTAAGGTTATGAAAATGTCCAAATTAAGGAACCAACAAGAGGATACCTTCTCTTAAGACAGGCTGATTCTGGGGTTTCTCTGTCGCGTGGGAAGGCAGGTGGCAATGTCTGCTGTCCTCTCCAGGCTTCTGCTTCCAAATAGCTCTCTCAGCCTGTGGGATCTCCTGGATGTTTTCTGTCTGCATCGCCAGATGTCTGTGTTCTTTCCAAAGTATTCCTCTCTTCAAGGATGTCAGTAAGCAGATTAGGACCACATTGAATGGGCAAGGTCACATCTCCAAGGAAACGGCCTACTCAAATTTTCCCACCCAATAGCAGGTCTGCCCCCGCAAGACTGGATTAGAAGAACATGGCTTTTCCATAGTCATGTCTTTTTATTTACACTTCTATTGAGGCGTATCATTGTTCCAGCTATTTCCTCTGGTGTACAAAACACCCCAAAAGTTAGCGTCATAAAACGAACACCTCCATTGTACTGTGTTTGTGGGCTCCGTGGGTCAGGAGATGGCATGTGGGCGAGTGGCTCTTCCCACAAGGTCTGGGCTCGGCTGGGATGACTCCCATGGATGGGGTGGCGAGAGCCGGGCCAGAGGCCCAGGTCCAAGGGGACTTCTCCACGCACACACCTGGCGCCAGGGCTGCTGGCGGGGGACAGGCTGCTCTGGGCCCGTCACTGCAGCCCCTGTGGGCAGCCCCTCCAGCTTGGCAGCCTCCGAACAGCTCCAGGTGCCAAGGACAAGGGTCCCCAGCAAGCCCCGTGGAAGCCACGGGGTGCTCTGACCTCTCCTCAAAGGGATGCAGCATGGGTCCCACCCTGCTGTAGGAGTCGGCCAGTTGCAGAAGCCCACCCAGGTTCAAGGAGGGGACACAGTCCCGATGAGGGGGACTGTCACATTGTTTGAAGCATGTCTAAAGACCACCATAAATATAAAAATAAAAAGTCCCCTGTTCTGAAATCCTGGAATGAGCTGAGATTCAGCATCAACGGATTGAGAAAACCTTCTCCACCAAAAGGGGAAAGAGTGAAATGAGACAAAGTGTCAATGGCTGAGAGATTCCAAACAGAGTGGAGTGGTTATCCTGGAGGTTATTCTTACGCATTAAGTAGCTATCACCTTGTTAACCAAGATGCAATGGAGAGGCTGGAGGGAACTGCCTGAAAATGTGGAGCTGTGTTCCAGTAGCCATGTTTTTTGATGATGATTGTATAATGATATAGCTTTCACAATGTGACTGTGTGATTGTGAAAACCTTGTGTCTGAAGCTCCTTTTATCTTCCTTATCAACAGATGAGTAAAACATATGGAATGAAGATGAATAATAGGGGGCACAAATGTTAAAATAAATTTAGAGTGAAATGCTGGTGATTGGTGAGGGGTAGGGGTAGGGGGTATGGTATATATGAATTTTTTTCTGTTTTGTTTTTATTTCTTTTTCTGAATAGATGCAAATGTTCCAAGAAATGATCATGATGATGAATATGCAACTATGTGATGATATTGTGAATTACTGATTATATATGCAGAACGGAATGATCAAAAGTTACGAGTGTTTGGTGTTTTTTTGGTATTTAAAAAAAAATTGTTTTAATTAATAAAAAAAAAAGTCCCCTGTCCTAGTTTGCTAGCTGCTAGAATGCAATATACCAGAAACAGAATGGCTTTTAAAAAGGGGAATTTAATAAGTTGCTAGTTTACAGTTCTAAAGCTGAGAAAATGTCCCAATTAAAACAAGTCTATAGAAATGTCCAATGGAAGGCATCCAGGGAAAGATACCTTGGTTCAAGAAGGCCGATGACGTTCAGGGTTTCTCTCTCAAGTGAGAAGGCACATGGTGAACACAGTCAGGGCTTCTCTCTCATTGGAAAGGCACGTGGCGAACACGGCGTCATCTGCTAGTTTTCTCTCCTGGCTTCCTGTTTCATGAAGCTCTCTGGGAGGCGTCTGGTGACACGGGGTTTCAGGAGGTTTGTTGCCAGCAGCAACCAAGAAAGGGGAGTGTGCCAGTTTGAAAGGACTATGTAAGTACCTAGAACAAGTTATAGACATGACTAGATTATCTCCAGGGCGATGTGACTTGCCCAATTGTGGGTTTTAACCTTTGATTAGAGGAAGGTGTAATTCCACCCATTCCAGGTGGGTCTTGATTAGTTTACTGGACTCCTTTAAAAGAGGAATGAGTCTAGAAAAAGTTTTTAAGAGCCACGAGAACCATGAGAGCTCACACAGCCAGAGACCTTTGGAGACTGTTCTAGTTTCCTTCTTCACCTTCAAGGCACTGGCTGATGGACTCTCTGCTTTGTGGTGCTGCAGCATTCTCTGCTCTCTCTGAATCTCCCATTCTCCAAAACGTTTCCTCTTTTATAGGACTTCAGAAACTACTCAAGACCCACCCAAATGGGTGGAGACATGTTTGCACCTAATCCAGTTTAACAACCACTCTTGATTAAATCACATCTCCAAGGAGATGATCTGATTACAGTTTCAAACATACAGTATTGAATAGAGATTATTCTGCCTTTACAAAATGAGATTTTGATTAAAACATGGCTTTTCTAGGGGACATACATCTTTTCAAACCAGCACAGAGAGGAAGAAGAAAAATGCCCCCTGGGGGAGCTTCATGGAACAGGAAGCCTGGAGAGGAAGCCAGCAGACGTTGTCATACTCACATTCCCCATGTGCCTTTCCAGCTGAGCGAGAAACCCTGAACTTCATCGGCCTTTCTTGAGTGAAGGTAAACTCGTGTTGGTGCCTTAGTTGGGACATTTTTGTAGACTTGCTTTAATTGAGACATTTTCATGACTTTAGAGCTATAAAGTTGCAACTTTATAAATTCCCCCTCATAAAAGCCATTCTGGGTGCCTGCCCATGCAAAAAAAAAAGCCATTCTGTTTCTGGTATATCACATTCCGGCAGCTTTCAAACTAGAACAGCGAGTTTTATTTTAATGCACTTTTACTGAGATATATTCACACATCCAAAGTGTGCAATCAGTGCTTCACAATATCATTTAGTTGTGCAGTCATCACTACTATCAATTTTGAACATTTTCATTACTCCAAAAAAATAAAAATAAGAATAAAAAATAAATGTTAAAAAAAAATAACCCAAACTTCTCATACCCCCATTCCTCCTATTATTTATTTATTTATTGTCCTTATTTTAACTCATGTGTCCACAGGCAGACACAGGGAGTGTCAGCCACCGGGTTTTCACAATTGCATGGTAACATTATAAAACCTATATAGTTATACAATCATCTTTAAGCATCAAAGCTACTGGGTTACAGTTTAACAGTTCCAGGCATTTTCTTCTAGCTATTATAATACACTAAAATCCAGAAAGGGATATCTATATCATGCATCAGAATAAGCTCCAGAATGACCTCTCGACTCTGTTTGAAATCTCTCAGCCACCGAAACTTTATCTCATTTCCCTCTTCTCCCTTCTGGTCAAGAAGACTTTTTCAAACCCATAATGCTGGGTCCAGGTTCATCCCCATCAGTCCTTGCCAAGGAGATTTACACCCCTGGGCGTCGTGTCCCATTTAGGGGGGAGGGCAGTGAGTTTATTTGCTGAGTTGGCTTAGAGAGAGAGGCCACATCAAGTAACCCCAAGGTTCTCCTGGGGTGATTCAGGCATAATTATAAGAAGTCTTAGCTTATCCTTTGCAGAAATAAGTTTCGTAAGGGCAAGCCCCAAGATCAAGAGCTCAGTCTATTAAATTGGTAGTTCTCAATTCTTGTGAGAATATCTGGAATTCCCTAGGTGAGGAAGTTTAATATTTCCACATTTTCCCCAGTTCCTCCAGGGGACTTTGCAAAAACTTTATTATTCTTTGCCCAGATTATCCTGGGGTGTTCTGGGGACTTCACACTAACCTGTACAAAGTTATGTTAAGATCTCACTCCCTATTAAGGTTCCATGAAATACGGCAGTCAAATAAACTGGCCATACAAGTTAAATTAGGTAGTGTGCTATAGAAAATATAAATATTGCACCATATAAACATCTCTTCCTTTGGTCTCACACAGAAGTTGAAGTTTTAAAACACAGTCAGCATCATCCACTACCTTTTAGTCTGCTTTACCTTAGTGCTAACCAGTTCTGCTTCATTTATATCTTTGTTTGAAGTCTGATCTTTCAGCTTTTTTGTCGGTTGCTGTATGGTGTAATGCTGACTTTCACAGCTGCAGAACTCTAGCTCTGAGTCTCAGTTGTTACACCGAAACCTGAAGTTCCAGAGAATGACTAAGTTATACACAATGAGCTCGGCATCTCAGAATTTATAAATAAAATGCTACAACCCAGGAGTAGATGTGACTGCTGTGGGAGCTTACAATCTAGGAGGCTGTACAATAAGCCTTCCCCTGAAAAACCTATGCTCTTGAATTCAATTCTCAGCGTTTGCATATTACAGTCAGTTCATATGACTGAGGCATTATAATGTTTGTCTTTTCACTGCTGGCTTATTTCACTCAACGTACTGTCCTCACGGTCCATTCACTTAGTCGCATGCCTCAATATTCCACTGTACGTATATTCCATAATTCGCCCTTCAGCTCATCAGCCAATGCACACTTAGGCCACCTCCACCCACTGTGAGTCATGAGTACAGCTTGCCTAAACACCGGTGTGCAAATGTCCATTCGTGTCCTTGTGTTCAGATTTTCCACGTATATCCCTAATAAGGGGGTTTCAGGATCACATGGCAACCCCACCCCTGGCCTCCTGTGGAAACCCCGCACTGCCCTCCAGCTTCCCTCCCGGCAGTGATTAGCTACATCCCTCTCTCCACATCTTCTCCAGCACTTCATCTTTCTCTTACTCTTCAACCAGTTTTACTCACACACCATACAATCCATCCTAAGTAAACAATCAATGGTTTCCAGTATAATCACACAGTTATGCTTTCACCACCCCAACTTATATGAGGACAATTCCATTTCTTCTAAGGGGCGTGAATCTTCTCTAAGAGCAGCTTGGAATAAATTGGAAAATACTGAATGAAACCCTTTTGAAATCCTATTGCACATCAAGTCTTATAAATGTTTATGAGAATTGACCAGAAATCTTAAAACCGATGAAATAGGCGATTCTGTCATCACATTTCCTGTTCCGACAGTTTAGGGAGATGGGCTTCTGTGACTGAGTGGGCTCCTTCAGCCTGGGAGGGGGTCGGGCGTGCTTCTCCTGGCCCCAGTGGGAGAGTCAGGGGTGGGGAGACCGAATGCTTTGTTGACAATACCATCTGTATCTTCACCCCGACCTCAGTCCCCCCGTGAGGAGGTCTGATGACCTTTAACTTTTTTGTTTGTTTTTTGCTTATTTTTATTTATTTATTTTTTTACTTTATCGTTTGATGACCTTTAACTTTTGTCTGGGTCATTGTAGGCGGCTATGTGCAGTCACTTTTTTTTTTTCTAATATTTTTATTGAGAAATCTTCACACACTTACATTCCCCACATGGTATACAATCAATATCATCATATAGTTGTGTAGTCATCACCAAGATCATTTTTTAGAACATTTGCATCACTCCAGAAGGAGAAATAAAAAGAAAAAACTAAGACATACCATACCCCTTACCCCTCCCTCTCATTGACCACTAGTATTTCCATCTAATTAATTTATTTTACCTTTGGTTCCCCACTATTTATTTATCTTTTATCCATTTTTCTAACTCGTCTGTCCATACTCTGGATAAAAGGAGCATCAGACACAAGATTTTCACAATCACACAGTCACATTGTAAAAGCTAAATAGTTATACAATAGTCTTCAAGAATCAAGGCTACTGGAACACAGCTCAACAGATTCAGGTACTTCCTTCCTCCCACTCCAACACACCAAAAACTAAAAAGGGATATCTATATAAATGCATAAGAATAAGCTCCAGATAACCTCTTGACTCTGTGTGAAATCTCTCAGCCACTGAAAATTTATTTTGTCTCATTTCTCTCTTTCCCCTTTTGGTCAAGAAGGCCTTCTGAATCCCTTGATGCTGGGTCCTGGCTCATCCCGGGAGTTCTGTCACATGTTGCCAGGGAGATTTACACCCCTGGGAGTCATGTCCCACATTGTGGGAGAGGACAGTGAGTTCACCTGCCAAATTGACTTAAAGAGAGAGGCCACATCTGAGCAACAAAAGAGGTTCTCTAGGGTTGACTCTTAGGCATAATTATAAGTAGGCTTAGCCTATCCTTTGCAGGAATAAATTTCATAGGGGCGAACCCCAAGACTGAGGGCTCATCCTATTGATATGGTTGTCCCCAGTGCTTGTGAGAATATCAGGAATTCCCCAGGTGGGGAAATTCAATATTCTGTCCTTTCTCCCAGTCCCCTAAAGTCCCCAAAATACTTTGCAAATATTTTTTTATTCACTGCCCAAATTACTCTAGGATATATCAGGGCATCACACTAACTTGGACAAACCAATATGATCTCAACCCTATTCAAGGGTCCATGCAGTAGCTTATTCTTAATATGGAGGGGGTAGCCCATGCGGGGTCTCCACAGTTGATTTGAATTTTATATAAACAGATTGATTCAGGATATAGTCTTTCAGGGCTGGCTTCCTCCTCTCAACCTTATGTTTGTGAGATTCATCCATGTTTCCGTATGCTCAGCAGTTTTGTTTTGTTTTGCACAGGCAGGCACCGGGAATCGAACCCAGGTCTCTGGCATGGCAGGCGAGAACTCTGCCTGCTGAGCCACTGTGGCCTGCCATTCAGCAGGGGTTTTTTTTCCTGCTATATAGAATTCCATTTTATTAACACATTTTACCAGTAATGGACGTTTGGGGTTGTTTCCAGTTTGAGGCTTCTGTGAATAAAGCTGGGTGAACATTTCTGTTTGGTATATACATAGGAGTCCGTCTATTCCTTTGCAAATTTTGCTCAACATTGTTTTTTGTGAGTCATTTGAATTGACAAATACACTTGTAGCTCATTTAAATTTGTTTCCAGTTTTGCCCTATCACAACAATACTCTATAAATATTTTCAAACATGTCTCCTGGGATTCGTATCTCTTTTTGTGTGGGTGTGAATTTCTCTAAAATATATACCTAAGAACATGCATCTTCAAAAAAATTGTACCAATTTACACTCTGGCCAGCAGTACACTAGAATACTCACGGCCCACATTCCAGACAACACTTGGTATTGTCACATACATTAATGTTTCCCAGGGATATGGGTAGGAAATGTTCTCTCATTGTGCTTTGAATTTGCATTTCATTTCCCTGATTACACCAAAGCTGAGCATCTTTGCATGCTTATCAAGCACTTAGGTTGCATTCAGGTTGCCTCATCTCTGAAATTACATGTTCATTAAGCTTTCTGTAATTTGCTTTAACAAATTTCAGCATAGACACTGGAATGGACATTTGTTGCATCAGAGCTTCTGGAAGAATCAAACCATCCCTACCTGTTTCGTGACCCACAAGGCTTTTATCTAAGAATGTGACAGGCTGTAATTCCCAAGTACTGGGCAAATCTTCAGAAATGCAGAGGCAAACAGTCCCAACTTTGGGGGAGGGACTGGAGAGGCAGACTTGATCCGCATAAGAAAACAGGGGGAGTCTGCTGTAGGGGTGCGGCTTCTCTGAGAGGGAAGCACAGGGAAGGAGGGGAGGGAAGAGGAGGGGGAGCCCAGCTGCACGGCCACTTTGCAGTGGCTGAAGGAGTTACTAAGAGCAAGATTTTCTGAGAAGCAAAATTGAAGTCACTAGTGTGGCAGCGACAGGCTTTTTGGTGTCTCCAGACCTCCCTGCCTGGTGCAGGTTTTTGAACCCCTGAAGTGCTGAGCTGCTCTTTTCTGTGCCACCGGGAGCCAGAAATGTGGGTGAGGGCAGGAGGATGCCCTCAAATGGAACTGGCTCAGTGGTTGCCCAGTGGGGAGCAGGGGGGCGCAGAGAATTCCCAAGGGCTGGAGCCCATTTCCCCAACCCCTAACCTCCGCCACCACCCGCGCTGCGTCCATGCAGCAGAGCTCGCAGGACAGTGAGGTAGCATTTACCCAACACCCGCAACCCCGACCTGTGTTTATACTTGTTATTGTAGTGGCGAGCTCAGCTTAGTTACTTGTTCTTGTAATGGTAAAATGTCCACCTCCCCTTGTTTGAATCCACAAGAACCCTAAGCTCTTTAGACCCAGGAGACGGATTTGAGATTTTTTTCACTCCTGCCTCCTTTCTTGGCAGTCATGAAATAAAGCCCTTTCTCTCTCTGAAGCATCCCAGTGTCGCCATACTGATTTCAGTAAGCATTGGGCAGCGAACCTGCGGCTTTCCGCCACACCCTACCAAGTGCTTTCCATGTGGTCACCTCCACAATCCTGAAGGGCTCATGGGTGCTTTTGTCTCTATTGTATACATGAGGCTGAGAAACTTACGCAGCCCCCAAGGAACAGAGCCTCGATTTACACTCAGATCTCCTTTCTCCCCTTCCCCTCCTCTCTGTTCTCATGACAGAGGGCTCCTGACTATCTCCAGTGAGAAGAAACTGAGTAGTTTATCATGCTTAGTGCCCAGAAGATTGCCTTGTCCTGTCTTGTTTGGAAGATTAAATGAACTGTAATATTCCCAGACTTTTTTAAGACGTTGTTTTAGTTTGCTAAAGCTGCCAGAGTGCAACACACCAGAGGTGGATCAGCTTTTAATAAAGGAATTTACTTAGTGAAAAATTTATAATTCTTCTGAATTTGTAGATTTTTTCCTTATTGCCTCAATTTTAAATTCGTTTATGAAACTTACTATGCAAATACAGATTTTACAATATTATATGGATACATTATTTAAATATGCCTAAGGTTAAGCTAATTAAGATACTCATTTTTGGTGGTTCTAAGTGTATTGTTCGTTTTCTTAAATAAAAAAAAAGTTTTTGAAAAAAAAGTTGTCCACAAACATGTCAGACATTTTGCTGTTGTAATCTATAATTGGAACTTTTATTACAGAATAAGCAAAAGAGCATACAAAGGAAAGAACTGGACTAAACTCACAGAGTAAATGGACAAGATACCTTCTCTAGTCTCTTTCCTTATCAGTAAAATGGGAAACCATTAAACCAAAGAGTGGCTGTGAGACTTAAATAAAATACTGCATGTAAAGATTTGTTTTAAAATGATAATTCTTCAGAGGAAAGACAGCCAGCTTTCACCTGAGTTTCTCTGCCACATGGGAAGGTACACAGCAACACCTGCTGGCCTTCTCTCCTGGCTTCTGGGTCCCAACAGCTTTCCCCAGGATGATTCCTTTCTACGTTTCCAAACATCTGGGCTGAGCTGTGAGTGCTGAGATGAGGTGTGCTGAGCTACTCAGCTTTCTTCTGACCTCTCTCTCCTAAGCCTCCACCTAGTTAAATTAAACTTCACTGTGTGTTGAAGGCACTCCCGTTAGCCTACTGCCAGTGTAATCCGCCATAGATGAACTTCACACACTGATGATTTAAGTCCCTAGAAACAGAACAAATGGGCACCATCGCCTGGCCAAGTTGACACCTGAACCTAATACCACATATCCACTCCTTGTTAACTTGGCAACTGTCATCACTCCCACATGCAATGCAGTAAATCTTTCCATATACAAAATACATTCATTTCAGCATAATATCACAAAAGTCTTAAATCATTTCAGTAAAAATACAAATATAGTACAAAGTTAAAACCAGTACAAAATCAGCTATGGGCATGATCTGTTCTAAGGCAGAAATTCTCCTCTGGCTCTGGACCTGTAAAACTCAGAACAAGTTCTCTGCTGTCAACACACAAAGAAGGTACAGTCATCAGATACATATTCCCATTTCCATAGGGAGAAATTGGAAGGAACACAGGGGTCACTGGACCCAAACAGTTCTGAAAACTTGCAGGGCAAGCTCCACTAGATTTCAAAATCTGAGAGTCATTTATCTTCAGGGCTTTAGAAAGTGGCAGTCCCACCCTTTCTAAGGGACTATGCAGTGGCATTGCTCTCTCCAAATACTGGAGTGGTTGTAATCTTGGGGACATTGGGGAGACCACCTTTTTCTCAGCTCTACCCTCAAGTTTTGCGGCTGCACCCTCCAGAACAATGGGGTGGCAGCCAGGCTCCCACCAATCCCCAGCGTATATGCTTCACATTCTCCAGTGCCTGGGGTGGCACAACTCTTCCTGAGCAAGAGGTGGAAGGCGTGCCCTCTGCTACTGGGGCAAACTCACCCTCTCCACATACATGGTTGGGTCCACTCTCCTGGCCTGAGATTTCTTGACTTCAGACCTTAGCTTACATTGGTCCTCTCTGCAAACTCCAATTTGTCCTTTTTCTGTCCCTTTTTGTCCAGATGGCAGTGGTTCCTTTTTTTATCAACAGTCTCTTCAAAGCACTCTAGGCCTTCTCTATCAAGTTCCTCACAATTCTTCCAAAATCTTCCTCTCATCTATTTAAAAAAACCACTCCAACATGTGTGGTATTTGCAAACTGCAGCAGTACCCCACTTCTCTGGTATCAAACTATTTTAGTTTGCCAAAGCTGCCAGAAAGTAATACATCAGAGATGGATTGGCTTTTAATAAGGGGATTTATCTAGTTAAAAATTTATAGTTCTTCAGAGGAAAGGCAGCTAGCTTTCATCTGAGTTTCTCTGTCATATGGAAAGGCACATGGTGACATCTGCTGGCATTCTCTCCTGGATTCTGGGCTCCAATGGCTTTCCCCAGGATGATTCCTTTCTGCATCTCCAAATGTCTGGGCTGAGCTGTGAATGCTGAGATGAGGTATGTTGAACTGCTGAACTCCTTCTGAACCTCTCTTTTAAGCCTCCAGTTAATTAAATTAAACTTCACTCTTTGTGGCGGGCACTCCCCTTAGCCACCACAAATGTAATCAGCCACAGGTGAATTTCACATGCTGATGATTTAGGGCAACAGAAACGGAACAAGGCATCATCACCTGGCCAAGGTGACACCTGAACCTAACTACCCTAGGCAAACCTTTGAACTTCAGATGTGTCCCCTCTGCAGGGGAGGACGCCCCACCCTCTCCCTCTGACCTTCCCGTGGCCCAGACTTGAATCTTAAAATTAACTGGGGCCACATCTGAGCAACAAAAGAGGTTTCCTGCAAGCAGCTCTTAAGCCTCATTATACGGAGTCTTAGCTTCTCCACTACAGAAATAAGTTTCATAAGGGCAAGCCTCAAAATCAAGGCTTTGGCCTATTTTCTTGGGAGTCTCCAATGGTCAAGAGGGTCCCAGGGTTTCCCAGATGGGAAATTTTAATAGTTCCATATTTTTTTCCTTCAGACTCTCAAGGGACTCTACCATACTTTTTTTTAACTATCAGCCCACCACAGTCTGAGATATATCTGGGTATTACATTAAACTATACAGAATTACAAGGCCTTGTTCCTGTTCTGGACTGTACAAGTTTGGGTTATTTAAATGAGCTATCCAGACAGATTCTGATTGTGTGTTATAGAAAATTTAGGTTTTAGACACAATAAATGTCTCTGCCTTTGGTCTCATACAGTAGGTGAAGGTCTAGAGTACATACACTCTCAGCTCTTACCCTGTATTCTGATTTACCTTAGTCTCAGCCAGATGGCTTTGCTTTTATCTCTAATTGAGCCCTGATCTCTTTTTTAGTTACTTTAACTCTTATTGTATGTCGCTATGCTAGCTTTCAGGTGTGCAGCACTCCATTACTGGGTCTTTTCTTGAGTCACAGAGTGAATCAAAGTTCCAGGGAGATACTAGCTGATACCCGCATAGCTCAGTGTCTCAGGACCCAGAAATATACTTTCTACTTCAGACTACATGCAACTGCTATGGGGCTTACAGTCTAGACTCCAGTTTTCTTGCAAGTATGTTCTGAAAGAGAACTTGGCATATTTGTTCTTTTGTTTCTGGCTTATTTTGTACAACACGTGGGTCCTGGCACCAAGGAATTGACAACACATTCCTGACCAAAAGGGGGAAAGCAGTGTAATAAAACAAGGCATCAGTGGCCAAGAAAGATCAAACAGGGTCAAAAGGTTATTCTGGAGGCTATTCTTATGCAAGCTTCAGTTAGAGAGTGTTAATGGCCATGGTTTGCTAAACCCCAACCAATACCACTCCTGTTAACTCTTAAGAACACCTAAACTCGAACTTAAACTCCACAAAAATGTCATGCACTAAGTTTGCTTTCCTGGAACCTATAATTTCCAGAGGATTCCTAAGCCAAGCAAATCCTAAAACCCAGAGGGACCAGCCTATCCAAGATTACCAACTAATTACAGCCCCCTATCCTTTAGTGATGACACCCCTTCTCAACATGAGAAAGTCTGAACAGGTATTACCTAAAAATCCCTACAGATTGGGAGAACCAAAGGAGAAGGAGGAGTTATAACAGAGAAAATAAGATTGAACAAGTTAGTATTACTGCTAAATAATATAGTTATTCCTTCTAGCCTCCTGTTTTGGAGCAGCTAGAAGGAAAAACCTGAAATACTAGAATGGTAAACCATAACAAACTCTGCAATCTGGTCTGTAGCTACATATTGAAGTGTACTTTGAAAATTATCGTTTTTTTAATTTTATCTGTATACGTGTTATGTCTCAAAATAAAAAGATGTTTAAAAAAATAATTAAGCCCCACCTGTATCTAGACACAGAGACCCAAGCCCACAGGGACCCACTGCAGGACTTAGCCATTGTGGGGGGTGAACTATAAAAGGGCAAGAAGAAGTAGTTCCAAAAATGGAGGAATAAGGAGGGAAGGGCGGAATCTTTTCCCAAAGCAGCAAGTAGCCAGGCATAAAATGCCCAAATCAACTGTGTGAGGACTCAGGAGACAGCAGAGGAAACTTCAAGGCCCAGGTCACTGAGGGATGAAGAGTCTGTGAACAGAGACTGTGGTGTCTGCTGTGGGTCCTGACGCCCATCCCCATGCTTGAGGGAAACAGCGGTGGGCGGCGCACACCTTGCCTGGGGGACAGCTACAGACTCCGGTAGCTGGGGGATTCCTCTACCCCAAGTAGAGGGGGACACAGACCCACGGAGCTAGATTTTGGCCAGTGAAGTGAGCACAAAGGAAGCCCCCAGTTTCAGCCCCGCCCAGTTAGACTAGGCAGATGCTGCCAGGCTCCAAGAGGCAAACAGCTTCTGAGAACAATTATGTCACTGAACAGCACCATCAGCTGTGCAGGCCAGAAAGTGCAGGGGAACTGCAGGGCTTTTCAGAGCCTCTCCTGACCCTGTCCCAGGCCTGTCGGAGCTGGCTGACACCCCTTGCATGGGTACAGGTCCCTGTACCAGCAAAAAAATCACAAGGCATACTAAAACTCAAGAAGAAATGGCTCAGTTAAAGGAATAGATAAAAAAAAGTTGGAGGAAACACAGAATCTGGAACAACTAATCAAGGGTGTAAACAAATCTGAATCAATTCAAATAAATGGAGGAAAATGTATATAAAGAGATAAAAGAGTATTAAGAAGACACTAGAAGTGCATGAAGAAAAATTTGGAAGAATACGTAGAAATATAATAGACATTATGGAAATAAAAGAAACTGTAGATGAAATTAAAAATATACTGGAGACAGAAGCATATTTGACAAGGCAGAAGAAAGAATCAGCAAGCTAGAAGACAGATCAACTGAATTCGAACAGACAAAAGAATAAATGGAGAAAAAATGGAAAAATTTGAGCAAGGTCTCAAGGAAATGATGGAGAACATAAAGCACACAAACATATGCATGACAGCTGTCATGGTCAGCTTCGTGTGTCAACTCGGCCAAGTGGTGGCACCTGTTTGTCTGGTTGGGCAAGTGCTGGCCTGTCTGTTGTGATGGGGACATTTCATAGAATTAGATCATGATCACGTCAGCTGCATCCACAGCTGATTCCATTTGTAATCAGCCAAGGGGAGTGTCTTCTGCAATGAGTGATGCTCAATCTGATCACTGGAAGCCTTTTAAGGAGGATTCAGAAGAGACAGGCTTCCTTCCTGTTTCAGCTGGCGAGCCTCTCCTGTGGAGTCTGTCCAGACCCTCCATTGGAATCGTCGGCTTCACAGCCTGCCCTGCAGATATTGGACTCTGCGTTCCCACGGTCACATGAGACACTTTTATAAATTTTATATTTGCGAGTGTTCCCTGTTGATTCTATTTCTCTAGAGAACCCTAACTAATACAATGGGTGTCCCAGAAGGAGACGACAAGGGAAGAGGGCCAGGAAGAATATTTGAAGAAATAATAGCTGAAAATTTCCCAACCCTTATAAAATACATAAATATGCAAATCCAAGAAGCCCAACATACTCCAAACAGAATAAATCTGAATAAACCCACTCCAAGAAATACAGTAATCAGACCGTCAAATGCCAAAGAGAAGGGGGAAATTCTGAAAGCAGAAGGAGAAAAATGACTCACCACATACAGGGAAACCAAATAAACTAAGTGCTGATTTCTTATCAGACACCATGGAGACAAGAAGGCAGTTGCATATATATTTAAGATACTGAAAGAGAAAAATTGCCACTCAAGAATTCGTTATCCAGCAAAACTGTCCTTCAAAAAATGAGGTAGAGTTTAGAATATTCACAGATAAACAGAAGTTGAGAGTGTTCATTAATGAGAGACCAGCTCTCTGAGAACTACTAAAGGGAGTTTGGCCGGCTGAAAAGAAAAGGCCAGAGGGAGAGGTTTGGAGGAGGGTACTGGTAATGGCAACTGTGCCGGTTTGAATCTGTTGGAGACCCCAGAAAAGCCATGCCCTTTGATCCTCATTCAATATTGCTGGGTGGCAGCATTTTGATTGTTTCCATGAAGATGTGACCCACCCAATTGTGGGTGGTAACTTTTGATAAGATGATGTCCATGGAGGTGTGTTTCCAACCACTGAAGGTGGAGTTGCTTACTGGAATCCTTTAAAAGAGGAGACATTTTGGAGAGAGTCCCTTTTTGTTAGAGCCATGAGAAAGCCAGCAGGCGCTGCCCTGTTCGCCATGTGCCCTTCCAGCTGAGAGAGAAACGTTGAATGTCATTGGCTTTCTTGAACCGAGGTATCTTTCCCTGGATGCCTTAGACTAGCCTTGTTTTAATTGGGACATTTTCTTAGCCTTAGAACTGTAAACCAGTAACTTATTAAATTCCCCTTTTAAAAAGCCATTTTGTTTCTGGCATATTGCATTCTGGCAGCTAGCAAACTAGAACAGCAACTTAAAGGATAAAAAGAGAGAAAAAAACAGATGTGACAAATAAAAACCAAAGGGTAAGATAGTTGCACTAAGAACTGCCTTTATAGTAATAACTTTGAATGTTAATTAATTCAAATTATGAATGGATTAAGCTCCCCAATCAAAAGATACAATTTGGTAGAATGGATATAAAAATATGATACATCTATATGCATTTTACAAGAGACTGATTTTTGAACAAAAGATACAAATAGGTTTGTACAAAGTGAACAACTTTCAAAAAATATTCCATGTAAGCAATAACAACAACAACAAAAAGCTGGGGTAGCTATATTAATATCAGACAAAAATAGACTTTAAATGCAAAAATGTTATAAGAGGTAAAGGACACTATACATTAATAAAAGGGGCAATTCACCAAGAAGCAATCAAGGTGCCCCAAAATACATGAGGCAAACACTGGCAAAACTGAAGGGAATAATAGACAACTCTACCATAATAGTGGGAGACAGCAACACACCACTCTCTCCAATTGATAGAATATCTAAACAGAGGATCAATAAAGAAACAGAGAATCTAAATAATTTGATAAATGAACTAGACATTTATAGACATATATAGAACTAAACAAATAGACATAGAAAACCGTATTCCAAAACAGCAGGATACACATTCTTCTCAAGTACTCATGTATCATTCTCCAGCAGGACCACATATTGGGTTACAAAATGGGTTTTAATATATTTTAAAAGACTGAAATTACACAAAGCGCTTTCTCTGATCATAATGGAATGAAGCTAGAAATCAATAACAAATGGAGAAGTGGAAAATATACAAATATATTGAAGTTAAACAACTCGTTCTTAAACAATCAGTGGGCTAAAGAAGAAATTGCAAGAGAAATCAGTAAATATGTTGAGATGGATGAAAATGAGAATACAACCTATTAAAATTTATGGGATGAAGTGAAGTGGAAATTAATGAAATGAAGGATTAAAAAAACAATAGAGAAAATCAATAAAATAAAAGATTGGTTTTTTGAGAAAATCAATAAAATAGACAAACCTTTAGCTAGACTGACAGACAAAAAGAGAGGCTACAAATAAAATCAGAAGCAAGAAGGGGGCATTACAATGGACCCCAAAGAAATAAAAAAGATCATAAGTGGCTACTATGAACAGCTGTATGCCAACAAACGGAACAATTTAGATGAAATGGACAACTTCTTAGAAACACATGAACAACCTACACTGATTTGAGAAGAAACAGAAGATTTCGACAAACCAATCACAAATAAAAAGATTGAATCAGTCACCAAAAATCTACCAAAAAAGAAAAGCCCAGGACTGCCTGACTTCACAGGCAAATTTTTCAAGCATTCCAAGAAGAATTAATACCATTCATGCTCAAACGCTTCAAAAAATTGAAGAAGAAGGAAAACTCCCTAATTCATTCTGTGATGCCAACAACACCTTAATACAAAAGCTGGATAAAGATACTACAAGGAAAGAAAACTTCAGACCAATCGCTCTACTGAACACAGATGCAAACATTCTCAACAAAATTTGCAAATAGAATCCAACAGCATATTAAAAGAATTATACCCCATGACCAAATGGGTTTTATTCAAGGTATACAAGGGTGGTTCAACACAAGAAAATCAATTAATGTAATACACCACATTGACAAATTAAAAGGGAAAAACGTGATCATCTCTGTTGATGCAGAAAAGGCATTTGACAAAAGTCAGCATCATTTCATGCTTAAAACACTTCAAAACATAGAAATTGAAGGAAACTTCATCAATATGATAAAGGGCATATATGAAAACTCTGCAGCTAACATCATACTTAATGGTGAGAGACTGAAAGTTTTCCTTCTAAGATCAGGAAAAAGACAAAGAAGCCCACTGTCACCTCTGCGATTCAACATTGTGCTAAAAGTTCTAGCTAGAACAATTAGACAAGAAAAAGAAATATAAGTCATCCAAATTGGAAAGGAAGAAGTTTAACTGTCACTATTTGCAGATGACATGTTCCTATATTTAGAAAATCCAGAAATAATGACAACAAAGCTATTTAAGCTAATAAACGAGTTTGGTGAAGTGGCAGGATACAAAATCAACCTGCAAAAATCTATGGTCTTTCTAGACACTAGTCATGAGCTATCCAAGTAGGTAATCAAAAAAATACCTCCACTTACAACAGCAACCTAGAGGATCAGATTTCTAGGAATAAACTCAAACAAGGTTGTAAAGGACTTGTACACAGAAAACTACAAAAGACTGCTAAAGAAATCAAAGAAGACCTGAATAAATGGAAAGATATTCCATGTTCATGGATTGGAAAGCTTAATGCCATTAAGTTGTCAATTCTAATCTTTACTTACAGATTCGATGGAATATCAACCAAAATTCCAAAAGACCACTTTGCAGAAATGGAAAAACTATCAATTTTATTTGGAAGGGTAAGGGATCTTGAATAGCCAAAAGCATCTTGAAAAAGAAGAATGAAATGGGAGGTATCACGCTTCCTGACTTTAAAGTCAAAACAGCACGGTACTGGCATAAAGCTGGTCTTGATTAATGGAACGAAATTGAGAGTTCAGAAGTAGACCAGTGCATTTATGGTTAATTGATCTTTGATAAGGCTCCTAAGTCCACTCAACTAGGACAAAACAGTCTCTTCAGTAAATGGTGTTGGGAAAACCGGATATCTATAACCAAAAGGATGAAAGAGGACTCCTATCTCACATCCTATACAAAAATTAACTAAAAATGGATCAGAGACCTAAATATAAGAGCCAGTACCATAAAATGCTAGAAGAAAATGTAGGGAAACGTTTTTCAGGATCTAGTGATAGGGGATAGTTTCTTTGACTTTACACCTAAAGCACAAGCAATGAAAGAAAAAATAGATAAATGGGAGCTCCTCAAAATCGAATACTTCAGTGCTTTAAAGGACTCTGTCAAAGGGGTGAAAAGGCAACCATTTCAATGGAAGAAAATATTTGGAAACCACATATCTGAGAAAGATTTGATATCCAATATATAAAGAAATCCTACAACTCACCAGTAAAAAAACAACTCAATTTAAAAATGAGCAAAGAAATGAAATCACAAAGAAAGATAGACGATAAAGATTGAGATGGTATAATCTAGGAATGCCTATAGTACATAATAATAGTGACTAAATGTACAATTTTTAAAAATGTTTTTGCATGAGGAAGAACAAAAGAATGTCATTACTGCAGTGTGCTGAAAATAGATGGTAATTAATATTTTAAAATTTCAACTTAT